>RCAB01000569.1:0-37522 GCA_003640385.1 Setaria digitata | reverse complement strand
TTTTTTTTCCCTCAAAATCTCGGCATAATTTGAACTTAATTAAATTATTACAAATATTTAATTTCCAGGATAGGAAGGAGTTGAAGAAACAGATCGAACCAGTGCATACAGTAGAAGCAGATTTAATATACTATATACCAAATGGTGTACAGCTTTTTATGATTGAAGTGGGTCGAAATTTTTTCTTATGCATGTATATTGGCGATATATGATTATTGTTTTGAAAAGATTTATCGATTTTATCGTTGTTCAGAAGTCGCTGTAAGTTCAGTTTTTTCGAAATTTCTCTTTTCAGAATGAGACCACCTCGATTCCAACTGCTCCTTCTTCTCTGGAAATTTTTCAATTTCCTTCAGATCAAGGAAGACCAGAAAGTGGCCAAGTTGAAGCATTTATACAGGTATGTTTTATCATTAATATGATTACATCAAATTTTCTCATATAGGTGCAAATTGTTGATTATCGGTCTTAAGCTCAATAAGGGAAAAGATTTTTTTTATTCCCTTTTCCTTATTCATTAGTTCCATTTATGGGTAGTTTTTACCCCAGCAGTAATGTAAAAAAAAAAAATGTCCCGTTATTCGCTGTGTGCATTTCCTGATAACGGCATAGATTGAAATTACTTTTTGCATAATTTTAGGTTGGTCCATGGTCATATCCACTGGTTCGTGGGAAAACAGTAGTTTTGAAAAATGATTTTGGTGTTTACATAGTACCGAATTCAACTCCAGAGCATCCAAGTAATGTCTTTTAAGTTCGCGATAGGTATTCCTTTTTCTGAGTTCCTTTGATATTTTAGTGAATCTTCCATTTCCATTTAATCATAATGCCAGCACTGTGTATCACTTTTAGATATGTTTGTTGGGATCTTGTTACCGAGAAATCTGGATAGTAAGGATGAAGAGGATTTCTACTCAATTTTGAAAAATTATGCTGAAATAAGAACCCAGGAACTCTCTCGTCAAATGAGCAAAGAAGAAAGAGAACATCTTAGTCAAAAAATTGGTGATTTTTTGACGAAAGGTTATTTTTTCTTCCAAATCCGCTACTTTTCTTTCCATAAAAAACTTGGAATATATAATTTTGACTAAAACTTATAAAATCTTGTGAATTCATTGATTGCAAAAATCTTTTTCATGAAGGTGGCGATTATTTGGCTACAAATATAAGTCATGTTGCACAGAAGACATCCAAAATTGTGTCTGACAAGTCAGCACGAATTCGCTCGTCACTTGTTCCTGATGAAGAACCCATGCAAATAAATCCAGTTGTTAGATTCGGCATACACTATGTTCACAAGGGTAGCAAGATGGTTGCAAAATGTACCAGATATTTGCGTTAGTTTCCGATTTTGTTTAATTTTTAATTGTATAAAGTAATTGGGTAGCTAACGGTACTCTTAAAAGACGAAATCATAGTTTTTCACTTGACACTTGACAAGTGTCTTCTCAAAAGTGACAGACTTTTACTTGATGGGTAAATAAGACAATCTATGATTCTGAAATTCCTGATTTTTGTACCTTTAGTTTTCTTTTCAGAATTCGATTTTTCTCACTGTATCGCAATTTTAGATTTTTGTGTATTCAATTTTCATGATCGGAAAGAGTAAGGATAGTGATAGCTGAAATTACATTTATTTCGATTAATTAATTCTTAAGGGATGTTGCAACAAAGTTTTCGCAGCAGGATAATTCTAAAGTGCTGTAAATTATTTAGTTCGACTGTTTTCTCTTCATTTTCACTTCTTTCATAAATTTTCGCATGTTGGTTATACGGGCTTGTTGTTTTCATTGGAAAATTACATTTATTAATATTTTTATTTTAGTAGATAAAATTGGTTACATGGGTGTGTCGATTGGAAAGACTTTAGCGTCTGGTGCAGAGAAACATTTTGGAGATGAAAGTGGTTTTGTTCAAGGGACAATTTATGTATTAGGGAGTGGTATCGCCAGTGCAAGTACTGTATGGGTTGCTCTCGAAAATGCTTCCAAAATAATGGCTAAAAATATTGCTGATGAAACAGTCGATACTGTGAGGCATAAGTAAGCATTTTTTTTTTTTTTTTTTTTCATTTTAACATTCAGTTCCCATAAAAAAATAACGACAATTTTTATTGAGTACGCTTGACTGTTGGAATGTAATTAGTCTGAATTTATCCTAACTTAATCCGAATTTGGAATTTTCAGATGGGGCGATCAAGCTTCGTTGACAGCACATGAAGCACTATATGCAACTGGTCATACTTCACTGGCTGCCTTGCAGATTTGGGATCTTGGCCCCCGATCGATCGCCGGTCGTGCAGCACGAAAAGCAGGCACACAGTTTGTCACCGACTTATATAAAAAGAGGTCGACTTAACATTTGAAAAGTGTAGAAAGAAGAACGCTGCATCTCAAAAATGAATTCATTTTTAAGATTTTGAAGCATATAAAAGAATCCTTTTCAAGGTGCTTTTTGCTCATGCTAGCAGTAATGATGAATTCACACCTGATGAACATTTACTTTTTATTCTTTAGAAGTACTCATCAGTTCCGATCCACCGTTCCTGATCTATGTTTTACTGAGTATTTGACTTCTTTGTGTTGAAACGCATGACTTTTGAAGGACCCTTTTGATATTTGACTTTTGCTTCTCAAGATTTGGTTGCTGATGAAGTGGCAAAACAACCTTCCATAATAATGTAAAATAAGTTTTTCTCGGGATCTTTCATTTCTGGATCTTATGTCTTTTTGGAAGTCGCGAAATTTTTGCAAAAGATATTACTTATGGTGAATTTGTGCTATCACTTTCTGTCATGTTCCTTTACGATGAGGTATTAAGCGCTTTATAAATACAAATAAGATGTGGTCAATTTTTTCTATACATGTGAACTTGTCATTGAATAAACATTTTCTGAGATAAGTATTTTTTTTTAATGTATTACGCTTTTTGAATGTTGTAATATGATCGAAAAAACAGGTACTTTTTTAATTTTTGTAAATTGCAAGAAGTAGACTCAAATTAATCGATCAAGTCTACTGAATCTAAGAAATTAATTTCATTTCTCATGATGGATTTCTTATGACACATCTTTCTTTGGTAGTTCATTGCATTTGGATAAGAAATTTGTAACCGTGAAGTAATTTAATCAATAACCTAAGAATTATTTTCTTAATAGCGTGCAGCAAAGAGCAACTGAGAAAAGTGTTACTGTACGTTTTATAATATGTACAGCACAACAGTGCATTATGAGAAGTGAACCAACACGTCGTATTATCAGAAGTTTTGTTGGCACATTGGCATAAGAGACTGTGTGGAAAGGAAAAGGTACTGAATTCGCAACTCATGGTACTTCAGAGGTTGATGCTTGTTGCAGAGTGGAAAGAATCAGAGATGAGATGTGCAGGATTATTTGATGGTAAATAATTAAGTTGGGGTTTGTGAAGTAACAGATGGAAAGCATTGCAAACGTTATAAAACAACGACCAGATTATTGTTATACAACTCTCGCTGACTTGAAGTGCTGCAGGGAAAAGAAGGTATTAGTTACATATACCAGATAAGTTACGGCTCTACCACATCCTTTTAATTAATCAGGCTATTTTGGTGCAAAATTCATTTTGCGTTTGAAAATAGGCATCAATAATGCTTCTTATTCCAGTTGGCATCTCAGTCATTCGTAGGTTTGTGCAGAGGAAAAGTTGATAGTCAGATCATTCAATCTATCCATTACTGATCGCTTTTTACCTAAGTTCAGTAAAGCAAAATTGCAGATCAATGTGTTTGCTAAGATAGCTGAGGTAAAAAATATCCGGTCAGTTGATGTCTCAGAAAGCGGTAAGTCCATTCCAGTAGTAGCAACTCTCTCTCTTCCTTTTTGTCGTTTTATGTTATCACCATTTAAAGTTCTCTCCAGAGGATTCCTACCTTTATAAAGTTATTTAGCTTAACAGTAATATTGTTTTAACGTTAGTTTTATGAAAGGATAGGAGCAAATGTGAAGAAGGGGGGAGGAAATTTCCATGCTGTGTTCACCCTGTGAACTGATGGTTGTTTTTCCTCTTAAAAGTTATTTTTGAAATCGCTCGAATATTTTCATTACCTTCATCTTTTATGCAAAGAATAAAGTCAATTGAAACTTTGCAAACCTTCAGTGAAGCTAGTTACGGTTATATATTTACGGGATTCTAGTGTAGATTCTTTTACACGATGCATTATCTACAGCGAGTTAACAGATATATTTGCTGGAAGAATTAAAATTGGCCACATCATTCAACTCAATCAGATTCATGTGAGTTTTTTGTTGTTTGAACAAGAATAAGCGGAGAATACTAGTACCATTACTTTGAATTGAGCAAATTTTAGCCCATATTCTCATGGACATACTGTATAGTCATTTTGACACCTCATTTTTATTTAGGTATTTATTCCTTACTGATAACATACTTTGAACTATGTAAAACTGAAACTGAAAACTTTCCTATTCTATAATTTCCTTTCGTATTGGCAGGTCCGAACAAATGCGGGAAGACCACCTTCATTATTCGGAAAATTGGATGCATCTGGATTTGGTGTCAAATTAATTAGTGATAAACTAGACAGTGGTTTTAATATCGATTTTCAATCGTCTTCAGATCATAATGTGCCTGAAAATTGCGAAGAAATGGTATTGCTTATCAAAATTTATTTTAGGTTGCTGAATGATCGATTTGAATTCATTGTATGTGAATATATCTTCAATTGTCTGAACAATGACTGAACAAAATAACTGAATATATATTCAATTATTGTTCAGTCGTGTTACTGTTCAAATCTTCAATTTGAATTAAAATTTCAGGCAAATAAAACAGTTTTTTTAAGAACAATCAAGGTTTGTTGGTTTTTCTTCGATCACCGAAGAAGTTATTTAGCCTTGCTTTATAATTATTTTCATCAGTTTAGTGCTATAATATCTAGTTGTTTGCTTCCAGATTGCTGCATTACGAATTTATTCAAATAATATGTATGTGGTCTTATCTGCGACCAATTCGGCTTTTGAGAATTCACTGCAGTTTAATAATAGATGTGAAACAGTTTGCCGTCTGAATCAGTTGATGCGTTTTCAGTATCACAACATTGTTGTGCAGGTACTAAGTTACGTTGAAGTATGCGATTACTGGCACTAACAGCTGAACAGAGGACGAAAATAATGTAACAATACTTCAAATTTTGATGTTGTTTGTTGTTTAACGGTATTTTAGTGTTGTTTTGCTTCTTCCTTAAGATATTAAGAAAAAATAGATCTACCTTTTGGAACAAGCTTTGAGATGGGATGAGACTGATTTTCCATGATCCCCTGCTCCTTACCTGAAGGTATCCTAAATTTCAATTTTATTTCAACTGCAGGCATTGTCGGTATTTATAAGTGATAGGGGAAACGTGGTATTGCGATGCTGGGATACTACGGATCCGCCCAGGTATTTGGTCCAGTTTATTTGTTTTTATTGATTGTTGTTTTAATGACCAAGTTATAACAGTATTCATTTCAGAAGCTCCTTTTCTAAAATTAATCGTCACTTTATTCTAAATTTAGTCAAGGAAAAATAGATATAAAGGCAAATCAATATATGCTGTGATAATGACATTTTGTAGCCGTGAAATTTATAGCTCATAGTTCAGAGGAACTATTTCTAATAAATTTTTTGATAAAAAGTTGTCTAATTTTGAGATAGGATGATTTCTGCTTTCAGTTCTGCATTCTTTTTTATGAATGAAAATATTTCTGAAACGATATTTATTGATGAAGAAATGGTCTCATTGGCTTGGGAGCATCTTTGCGACATAGTTTTTTATAATGAACATGGTGACTATCTAAAAAAGAATGTTAAGGTTGACTTATCATTTTATATCCTTTCAGAACTGCAGTCTATGTGATTTCAAATAAATAAACTGGGGAATTTGGACGCGCATTTTTTTGGTCTGAAATTTCCATTTGAAGCTCTTAAATCTATCTCATTTAGCCTGGTGATATATTACTCCTCGTCAATGTTCATTATTACATGTCGCAAAATGGAAGTATGCTAACTGTACATGAGGGCGGGAAACGCTATAATAGAGGCATCACAATTTTGGAAGATTCTTCGAGTCATAAGGCAAAGCTGTTAAAGTGTGATTTTTACAACTTTTTTTTATACATATCTTTTTCAGTGTTAGTGTTGTCGTTAACCAAACTTTAACTTTACCCAACTAACCTTATATGCATGTAAAGAAATTTGCCATCATATGTTATCTTTGAGTACTAGGCTAGTCAAACAAACCTTTGTTATACTTTAAACTGAAATACGTTGTTAAAATATACAGAGCTCATAGCTTGCTTTTGAGACACTGCTGTTTAACTTTTTTTTTTTTTGTTGCAGTGACGTGAAAGCTTTTGTCACTAGTAGAACTGCTTGGATGCAGAAAGTATCTGATATTTCCCTTAAGTCTGAAGTTTCCGCAACCGAAGAATATAAAACAAGTGTAACTTTATCAGTTTGTGGTGATAGCGATGTTATTAAGCAGCCTGCCACTGCAGTCTCTATAATTTCAATGAAGGATAATGCTTCTGTAAATTACGTCGAATCAAAAACTCCACTTATGACCAAAAGGGTGAGTTCTAAATTGGAAACAGATGATTTATTCATTTGTTGCTAATAAATTTTAAATTCTTTCTCTTGCTCAACTTTTATGTTACTTTTCTTTAAACCTCCATTTAGGAGAAAAAGATTTCTTTTTCTACATTCACTGGATTTTCTATTTGCCGAAGATAAAGGATCGTGGCTTCCAAAAACGTTTAGATGCCAGTTTACGCTGCAGTATTGGTTGCTTAAATTGAATTCTTCATTTTTTTTTCATTTTTGCAAGCAAAACCTTTTCAGTCGGCCATAGCAGCAGTTTTCGCTGTTCATCTTACTGTTGCGAAGGGAAAGTTTGTTCATGACGGTGAAGCACGCATTCCTCCGAATTTACGGCAGCATCAAATAAAAGCTCTGCAGTTAGGATGGATTGCAACATATATAATTAAGAAATGGATTTCAGAACGAAATTTGCTCTCTCTTTCGTCATCTCCGTTATCTTTTCAACGTTCCTACGTGCTTGCTAAAGCAGGAACTAAATTTTTGATTATGAGTGTTCTCACTCATCTAAGAAAGGAAAATAAAGGTTTGTTTACTTTTTTCACTGACATTTTTAATTTTCAGTGTGAGCTGAAACTCAAAGAGGACTGCATTTCACAAAGATATTTTTTTAAGATATATTGCGGAATTTTGCAAAAATGGTACTTTTCCAAAAAAGTCTTACACTGCAGCACTACCTATTGCTTTACCTAAAAGGTACGTACGAGAACACGATAAGATCAAACATGGTAAGAAATGCAGAATGTTTTCATTTAATTTTTTTTTTTTCAATTACTATGCTCATTAAAGGTGATTTTTTTCTAGAAAGAGTTAGCAATTGAGGTTTGCAGTTTCCTAAATCTGCCTAAAGTCATTTATTCCACAGCATTCCAAACTAAGGGCCGACAAGCAGAAACAATGTGAACCATCTCTACTACTGCTTAATGAAAAATATAGCTCTGAATGTTATCTCTTATTGCAAGATTCAGTTGCTCCTTATCAGTAATTAGAGTAATTTGAAAAAAATGACTTCCACCAATATACCTAGCAGCAGATATTCCAATCGCCTAGTGAGTCAGGAATAAATCCATTTCCTGAATCAAAATAAGTTTAATTCATTCTAATCAGAACTGTAATTTTCCAGATTGCGAATTTTACACGACGCAAAAAGATGTGTGAAAGGTACAATTGCTCAAATGATGAAGAGCGAGTTATTGCCCGGAAAGTGTCATGGGAATTGATCAAATGGATCATTCCGGGGACTTCTTTAAATTTGTCGAAGTTTTTGTTTTCTTCTTTGTTTTGATTAATCCAAATTTATAAGAAAAATCTGAAAAGTAATGTGACTATTTTACATTAGAAATACTGCAGTTGGTCGACCTCACTTTCATGCAATTTCATTGCACCGATGTTTGCTCTGATCTGTAGCAAATGTGGTTTGTGGCGTACGACCTCAGCAGAAATATTTGAAATGTATGGACTGTGCCCGATTTGTTTTCAAAGTAAGTGTCGCAAACATATTTTCTTTATCAGGGATTATCTGCCAATGAATAAACTATGATTTTGAGACCTTCCGGGAAATTAATAGGACCAAAAATGAAAAAGAAATGATTTTTTTGTAAGGTGATATTGGATTGTCGTCGCAGCCACTTTGTCCCACAGTTTCAGTACCAGTAGTTCTTTAATTAATTGTCAGGGGCTATGACGTAACCCAGAATTCTCAATAGTGCGAAATCTTAATTTTTGTCTACTGCATCGCAGAAAAAAATTTCTGTTGTCAAAAAATTATAGAAGGAGAGTACTGGCAGCTCCGTTTGCAATGTTATTTTGTTTTCAACGATTTGAAATCTACAAAAGTGAGTTTTATTCATAAAATTATACTCTAACTTTATTACTAGTTTATTAAAAACTTGTTAAATCGACTTCATTTTTAATCTCGTTTTCTCAGTCTTTTGTTTAGTTGACTGTTTTAATTTCATTTTCAGATATCTGATGGAAAAACATTCTTTTTCTTGTTCCCTGTTGCGTTACTGGTAAGTATTATAAGAACAGATTGTAAGTGGATGAAATTACTTCTTCGATTCTACTTATAAATTGTTGTAAGCATAAAGAAAAAAATCGCAAGCACTGTCATGTAATTATTATATTGTTTTTTTTTCTTTTTTGTTTTATCTATATGTGCCTACGTGTTGTTCTGTGTCCATTTTTTACCAATGAGCTTATAAAACTGTGTAAGAGCTGCTAAATGTGGTATTACTTTCAGATATTCGTTAATAACATTAATTTTCTATTATATAAAAATTTGAGGATGGCCTTTCAGGCTTTCTTCTTGATTAATGTGCCGAATAACGCTGTGAGTGCTGCACTGAAATGGAAAAATGGCCTGGAAATTAAAGAAAAGCAGAAGATCTTCAATTCCATCCAGGTTGTATCTTTTTTGTTGTTGTGTAAACTAGATTATTTAAATGATTTTGCATCTTTTGTAATTTATGTCGCACGATATCGTTTTAATAACTGATTTCAAATTTCAGGAAATATTTTCGAAGTATTCATTTGCTTTCACTAAGCTTAAAGTCCGGAAAGTTTGCGGTACAGCTGCTTTTTTCGAAGTCGAAAAACTTGTCTTTGCAGACCGTTAGCATTTATTGTGCTTGTGTGTAGAAATTTAATTCGGTCCACATGATTTTGTCGAAATCATCATTTCGTCGATTCTTAAATGAACAATAAATAAGGATATACAAATCCTTTTTTTTTTTTTATAATTCTGATTTCATTGCTTAAGACGGTAACTTGCAGTTTTTAATTATTTCCTCAGATGTTTTGACGAACTCGACCACTTTCAGCTAGCCCTTCCCCAAGATCTTATTATTCTCTGAATTTATTTGTTTCAACTGAACTGGATTCAAGTAGTTTCTTTGTGGCTAAACTGTTTCTGATTCTTTTAGTCCTGATTAAAAAATACTAAAAATAATTTAAAGTGATTAAAAAGTAATTCGTTCGTAATATCAAGATTGGCTTGGAGGGACTGTTAAACGACAAATAGGTAATAAATTTATTAGTTTTAGGATTGCGAGAAGGGCTTATTGTACCTCTTTCAAACTGTGACGATCATGCACTATAGGACTTAAGTTTCAAAAGATTTCGAAAAAAAAAAAAAAGTATTAGAAGTACGTTTCAATTTCTACCAATAATTGCTCATAAATTTCTTTACTTAGAGAGCAGACTACAATAATCGATATGTTAATTAAAGCTAGTCCCAGATTCAAGTAGAAATGGAAACTATAGTAACTATACAGTGCTGAAATACTTCCAAAAAATAATTAAATTTTATGGAAACTTGCTCTAAACTCTTTCTTATCTCATCACATTGGGTACGTGCACCAAGTTCATTTGATATTATTGCTTTTATAATTCTGAAATTTCATTTTTATGAAAAAAGAAGCAAAGAAGGGAATGCAATAACCGCATTGCTTGAAAAGCCGCATTGCTTGAAAGAATAAAGCATTTAATGGTGTTTTTTAAAGTAAGGCTTCTTGCTTCGCATATTCATTCAAGAACAAAAATTAGGCAAAAGACGATATTTCCACCCTTCTTCGAAGTTGCTTTTTTCACAGATTCCACGAATACACTTTCCAGTATTCTGTATAAAAATCTATTTGATTTTGCATTGAAGAATGAGTCGTTTAACAATAGCAAGAGTAGCAGTTGCTCTTATCGTAGTAACGACCATCAGCATCGAGCTATTGTAGCAGTCGAGCCATTGTTTTGAATTTATTTTCTATGATTTCCACTCTTGCTTCTAATCTCATGCAATCCTTTTTCAATTCACGGTTATCCTTTTTCAGTTGGGCATTTTGATGCCTTAGTTGTTCTATTTCCCATTCCAAATCGTCGCGTGCCATATGGGCTGCCCTATAACAATTTTTCCTCGTGAGAATTTGAGTTCGTGAAAATTTCGTTAAATTTTACCTTGCACTCAATATTACTCCATGGATGATTATATGTTGCTTTTGGACCAGTGAAGTTTGTTTCATCTAAAGGTATTTACACAGAAGTTATGTATATATAATATAACTCCTGTATATATTATATATATATAAGATAATCAAGAAAGCCTTATATCCTTCCTNAAGAAAGCCTTATATCCTTCTTCTGGGAATTCAGCTTTATTTTTCTTAATCTACTCTCTTATATGCTTCATAGCACCTATTGGGATGTCTGTATATGTATACTACAAGTATATGCGTACAGTATGAATTCTGCTATGCCACTTTTTGGAATTAGAAATTCGTATTTTCTATTGCTAATGAGTAAATTTTCTTTTCCAAAAAATCGAACTCTTTCCTTATTAATTCCTTGTTAATTAAATACCTAACTTATATACATACTCTTTGTGACAAATAAATTTGACCAGAGTTAATTACATTCGTCAAAAGAAGAATTGAAGACTGTACTTTCAAGCTTTTCAATGACTGGTGTACTGTGGCTTTTTGTAAAAGTCACATGTGGAAAAAAAATGAATAATGGAAAATCCATTATTTCTGATTGGAGAACCTGCAGCCGGGTATTTCGCTAATTAATTTTAAAAAGACAGACTTTTCAAGTTTGTTGACTGTCGAATCGATCATGAAACTGTCTATTCTCTGAATTGATTGCAACGCTTTCAGTCTAATTACTTCACCCAATTTTTCCTCCATTAATGCTTCCAAACTGAATTTATAATGTAACTGCGCACGCTTTGCCATTTCAGCAACTGGCTTCCACTTGATTGCAATCTGCAGAAAAAATTTCTCAGCAGTTCTGTTTTGCTTCTGTCTTAATATGATTTACTCTGTACTACTCGTCTGAAGGATGTGAACATGTAACAGTGCGAATTAAGTATGCATTTGGGAATAAATTTATAATTAACATATACATCGCAAGTTGTGAGAGAATTCATAAAATAGACTAAAAAAGGACGGTAAATATAACTAAGTTCCGATTACTGTTTATGAATTTGCGTCAGTGTCACATTCCACATGTGCTCCGCTGTAGCACTCCCATTAGCTTACATTCTGTTTACTTTCTTTTACTCAGACAAAAAATAAGCTTACATTTTGTTTACCTCGAATCATTTCTTCCGCTTCCTTTATAATGTGGAATGTTTGATCAAGTAATTCACCGTACGGGAAGCAACAAACACCTGTAACAGTAATAAAAGTACTTGTCATAGCTCTGTATACTCTGCAACAAATGGTTATGACTAATAAAACGATAGTTACGGATTTGGAGTAATTAATTAATTATTAGAGAGAGGAAACCTTCATCCATAGCTGGACGTAGTATATCGACGGGATTTAGAATGTGCACTTGTACATTAGTTAAAATAGATAGAACATCATGGAGATCTGGTTCAGAATGTACACGTCGTTGACATTCGGTCAGCAGTTTGTCCGCTTTTTTAGTTAGTTCATAATAGCCGTTGTTCAGTTTTTGTCCACATAGTTCATCCCAGTGTGGATGGACTTGTCTCATTTCGCCTAACTAAAATCCATTTCATAAAGCGATTCAGCTTAGGTAAAGTAAACTTTTATTTTAAATCAATGACTTCTGTCTTGAACGGGCAGTTATTTTACTGGAAAGTTTTATATAATCAACAATTTGAAAATCCCAAATTTGCCACTGTTGATAAAATTTTGATAATTTTTCGGATTATTTTGAAGCTGAAACTAGTCGTGAAATTTGACCTAGAAAAAAAAAATCAAATGAATGTAATCGAAAGCATTATTTTATGTCACTCCATCAATATTCTGATCTTAGATGGATTCGATTCCGTTTTATTTGTGCAAGTTATTTGGCTTATTACAATACTTTTCGTGAAATTCAGCCTTACCTCTTTATAGGAAAACTTTGCGAGAACCAACTGAAGTACCTGTACTGGAGGTATTTCTTCATCGGCAAACCTCTTTATCACTGAAATATCATCATCTCTTGAAGGAATCCTGAAAGCATGGGAATTGTCTCAAATTTGTCATTTCCCAGATTGAAAAATAAGGCATATTAGGCGAAATGGTATGCACTTCTGATATTTGAAACATTAGTACAAAAACAAAACTTCATCTTTCTAGATATAATCAGTATTGTGATGCCACGAGTAACAGGCTCTCCAAAGGTCTACAAAATGCTTATAAATATATTGTTCACAATCGAGAAATAAGTGCGGTATTTCTCGGCTGTATAACACTTCCCTTCTACCTTCAAGATATCTAAAAGCACCTCTAATTAGCAATATACATTAATTTATTTAATTTGTATACCTCGAATGTGCTAACAGACATTGTCAGTTCTTCTTGGTCTCATAGAATTTATCCCTTTCAAAATCGCAACTAAGCTTAGGTGGAATATTTCATAATTTTACTTGATTAGTAACATCTAAACTTAAATTAACCTTGATGATATTACTATTATTTAAGAAATGATATGAATAAAACAGTGTGCAGAATAAGAAATGGAAGCTATCATCTTATACGAGAAGATGGTATTGTTACTGCTGATCCGCTATTCTTGTTTAATTTAGACTCTTGAAAGCCAAGTTTTAATTCTACTGAAGTGTTATCTGTTTGGACTTAATTTCATTAATAACAATATGGTGAAATGATGCAAAGGCGAAGAGGTGACGAACCACTGGAGAATAAATACCTCAGAGCGGAAGAGACAATGAAGGACGAAGGCATTTGGAAGATTTTGCAACTTCCCATTTGTTTGAAAATAGGAAGAGTTAAGAGCAGTGTTCGGAACTATTACTTCATGCTAGAGTGCCAGCAGTATGCAAGTTTTCCGGAATACTCTTCCTTATTCTCCTTCAAAGTAACGCGTCACTGTTAAGCCATCTCTTTCTGCCAAGAAGCGAAATTTTGTTCAGCTATGTGCCTGTTCTCTTCTCAGTCATTTCCTTACTTGCATACTTCACTTTTCTGTTACTGTTACAGCAACTTCATTTGTCCGTCACTTTCCAAGACAAGATGAGCATCATCAAATCGTTTGCATCTGAGCCTTATCACTGAAGAAGACTTCAAGCACCGTTTAGTTTTTCTGAATACATATAAACAATTACCTTTGCAAGCCATTAGACAAGAAGTTGTTCAGGCAATTTAAGCTGCTACGAGTTGGCGTGCACCGTCTCGTCCGAATCGATGGTTCACGTCCAATTAAGTAATCATCACTCCTACTCTGCCCATTAGTATACCCCGCAACAGATCTTTCCCATTGTTTTTCCTCTTCTTCCAGAATTTTCTCCATCTTCTTCTTTATTTCATGTCTGTAATCTGTCACGCAGTTACTGATACGTGTCGGAGTATTGTGACGAGTTGATGTGTTATCTGTGGTTGAAATAACAGCAGTAGCAGTACGATGAGTTTTATTAATTTCGTCATTACTAGTTGTTTCTGGGCTTATTTCTGATGTCGGAACTGGGTTTGTTTTCAGTGTCGCAAATTCATTATCAGTCACTGTATCGGTTTGCCTCATTCTCGATGGTATCTTTTCTACTTCATCAAATTCATTGTCCCTCATACATCTTGATGATTTCTCGGTATCTGAATCAACAACCGAAACTCCGGAATCAGCAGAACCGTCACCGTTTACATAGTTTTCACTGCCTACAGCATTCGTCAAAGAATTCCTTGCTTTCGAAGGCACCGTTTTTTTATTGCTAAAGGAAACATCGTTTCCGGCCTTCATATCGCTATCAATAACTGCCACTGCGGTTGCTGTTGTAGTCGATAATGATGCAGAAAGTTTTTTACGGACAGTTTTTTGTCCATTACTAATTTTGGTCGTCTTAATTGCGACTGTTTTCCCGTTAGTTTCTGTTTCAGCAATGTTTTTGTCCACTACAGATTTCTTAACAATTTTTTTAACTATTTTCGGTTTTGGTGTTGGCTGCGGTACTTGTGGTTGTTTCATTTCACTTAACCACAGAATAGCACATTCTGTATAACTTTTGACTGCTTTCGTTTGTGCATGCAGCAAGTGAAAATGTGGAACACCCGACTGCAGTTCCAACACCAGAAAGCACCAATTGGTAGCAAGTTTTTCGTTGAAAACCTTTTGCAACGGTGTTCTCCAGTCATCACCACTTCCCAAAACCAAGTGTAAATACTCACTGGCAAGTCCATCCGACACAATAATTCCTTCCTGAAATTCGAAACATTAACTCTTTCTCAAGCCGTAAGGATCAGTTTTCACTTAACACTCCCTCTTTCTACTACTGATAATCTAGTGAGCTTAAATGCATCCACTTTTGTTTACAGCACATCTTTTTTTTCTCCTCTTTGTGAAGCAACAGAACTGCTCAAAGACTCATAATTGATGAATATATTCAAATTTAAAATGATTGCTCTTAAGATTAATTAGTTTCACGCAACGAATGGCAGGTAGTCACTGAGTCTCCTTACTATATAACCAGTCCTTATCTCAAGCACTTAGTATAATACTGCATTGCCAAGATTTACCACAGCACAGCAACACTCTTTATAACTAACTGCCCAACAACCTTTTCCTATTTCGTGAGTGTAACGGGGCAGCTTTTTGTGGCATCACCAACTTTTGTGTGGTTATCCAACATCTGTTTCTTTTTCATGCATAAGGACTTGTTCTTTAAAAGTTCTACAACAAATAAGTTTGCTCTCTCTTGAAGTTTCACCTCTCATTCATCATCTCTCCCGTCCTTCCACGCTTTCACTTGATTTCAAAAAATCTTTCCTTTCGTGATGGGAACTCAAGCGACATACTGCTATTATTGCAGTTATGGAGCAGAATTACTTCGTATGTGTGCTGAATTGAAATTACGGAAGAAGGTTTAGATCAAATGACTTGAAACCGTGAAAAATCTTATTGGTTTACTCTCTGTGCTCACATACATGAAATGATGGAAACGCATAGTCTCCTTATTTCACAATGTCGATCTAATAAATTGATAGTTCTAACTCTCAAACTGCACTCTTTAAAGAAGAAAATTAGAGTGCTTCCTTTCAACTAAGGAGATGATCGCTAAAAAATCCTCGAGTAATCTGAAGATTTTTCGAAGATTTGGTAATAAACAAAGAGAAATTAGTTTGATATTTCCAGTACGCATATACGTGCGTTGAAAGAAGAACAAAAAACTCGCCATCTTTCTTTGATTAAGCTGTATAAATTTTTCTTAAAAACAAAACATATGTTGGCGTTTCATTCATAATTTACGAGCTAAAACTTGGAGAAAAAGCACAACTAAATAACAACCAAGGAAACCTTACCGACATGATGGAAATTTGGTAGAAATCTTTTGGTATCGTGGAGCCTGATGGCAGCAGATAAATTTTTTTGCCCAATGAATGAATTGCAAAATTGAATGGTGACTCAGTGAGCTCAGGTGATCCTTCCACACTGCATTCGGCGCTTTGAAAATTTTCACAAATCGCATGTTGTATATCTGCAGGATAAGTATACATTGGCAAAAGTTTCGATCTCAAATTTAAAATTTCTATGTCAGATAATTAAAATTTTGGCCTTAAAATGGCTAAAAGACCAAGAAAATAATTAATAATAGAATTCTTTGCCATGTGTATCATTTAGTATAATAATTTACTGCTTCCTAAAACTTTCTCATAGATAACTATATTTTTGTTTAGAAATATTACAATGAAATCATAATTTCTGCAATAAAATAGTTCTATCTTTACAAAGTGGATTATCTACATCGCTCAAATTGAAAAAATATATTCGCATTTTACAGGTTAAGATAATAATTATTTCAATGAAATGAACAAAGATAAATTTATCAAACTTTTTTATCAAAATTATCTAATGCTGTGCAAAATCCATCGATAAATATAATTCCAAATGGAAATCAATTGATGAAAAATTTATAATCTTTTTCTTCGGTAGCTTAAAGATGCAGAACAATAGATGATGACTTAGGAAATAAATTTAATCTTAGCGGATCTATTGAGTTAAGATTAAGGATACTGGGCAGCTCCTGTTTCATGATTTTTTGAATAGTTGGATTTTAAAAAGCATAAATTATAAAGGTGCAGTTCAAATGAATTTATTTAGCAGCTTTGCAGCTTATTGGGTTTTTATATCCATGTTGAGGTTTTTCCTAATCATTAGCAACAATTATAATTAGCTATTTCGTGACCCTTTTGACCTTCTCTGTTATCTGCTTTTGCATAACCTTTCTAAGTATGGAATTATTGCAGGAAACTTCACAAGATGTTTATGATTAAGATAAAGCAGCCAAAGCATCGGTGCAACGAGAAGAAATGAATGTAGTACCTGGCAGATAAGCATGTAATAAGCTCGTTTCATCCAACCCTTTACATCGATCCATAATCGTTCTGTGAAACTGAGAGAAGTACTCGTGGAGAAAGAACTAACTTCTCTTTCCTAACCAAAGTAAATGATTAGTGGATCAGAGACAGCAACAGATGACGACGGTCTTCTCGATGATTCCACTTCTGCTACTGCTCTTTCTAAAACACACATCAAGCTAACACAGCTGTTACCGGTGCTACAGCTACTACTACTATGCAGAGCAGAGAAATAACACTGTCGGTTGTAAATGGTTGCAAGACTGATCAAACAAACTAGACTAGTTAGACTGGATGTTGGAGAGACTTAAAGTTGAATAATACCCTCTTCACGGAAAATGCTTGGTTGCTATTGCAATCAGAGCTGGGGACTAAGGTGAAGAAGTGAGGAGCATTCAACTTGATGCTGGAAGGAGGAAGAGGGAGAGGTCATTGCTAAACAGATCTTTAGGTAAGAGAAAACCAAGTAGTGTTCATGAAATAAAATACAAATGATGACGAGTGAAATATTCAGGAACGAAACTAGGATAGTTCACGAAACGTACTGTACTGCATGGAAAGACAGTTTGCCATGAGGAGGAGAGAAGAAAATTGAACAATGCAAACTTTCCTAACCAACTTTTTAGATCGTGACCAATAATTTTTTGTTTTTTGGAGTTTTATGTGTGGAGGATAAACTGAATTAGCAATTCCGATCTGTTCTTTTGAGATTTTTTCAATAATTTTTGAATCGTTCATCTCCATCAAAAGAAAGACGGAGGAAAGTAAAATATTTTTGATCAGTTCATCTCAAAGAGACATCTTTATCACGCGCAAACAGAAGGTGTTAGAATTAAAATTACTAGTGAAAATGAGTGATAGAACTGGTTTCTAACAGTACAGAACTACAGTGCAAAAACGTACTTCGGAAGTTTGAAGGAGACGAACACTCGACAGTGATGGCAGAAGACAACAAACTGAACATTGGTGGCAATCTAACTTAAGTCGGAAGTAAATGAATAGAAGAAATCGTCTAACTTTTAAGTGATAAACGCAGAATGTTTGGAGTGGTCTCTTTGTGATGGAATTTGATTGTAACAATCCCCATAATTTTACAGAAAGAAAAATGTTCACTTCGAGGTGCAAACAACAGAAAAACAGCCGAAATAAGTCGATAACTAACCATTTATCAGTTGGAATAAAGATTACGCTGAATATATTAAAAAGTCAGAACAAAACGAAAATTCGTTTATTAAATAAGTTTCAGTGGAAGAAAAATACCTGAATTGTTGCTCAACCAACCAAAATTTTGGTTTATCAAATCTCCATTTGGAGATCGATAAGCCAAAACTTCACTTTTTAAGGAGTTGCTTAAATGAAAGGATTGATAAAACTTCGACAACCTTAAAGGTTCCTAGTTACTAATATTAATAATATGGCCCATAAGACAGAAATGACTTTATAATCATAAATCCCCTCTTCTAGATTATGGAACTGCAAACATTGTACTACTTGTGATCTCATCCATATACGAATACACTTAAAAAATGACTGAGTGATGTTCATCTAGGTAATGTTTTATGAGTGTGAGCCTTATAAAAGGGTTTCACATGCTGCAGGTGACCTTGCATGGGGAAATGTGATCCCAAAGTTGGCCAAAATCGAGCTCTCTCTTGATTCGTACCTTCATTATGGATACTACTGCCAATCTTTTTATTCATTGTGTTCTCTCGGATAATCCAGTATCTTCATCGATTCCATAAAATATTCGAGAAAAGAAGTTTTATTTTTAAATTCAGAACTAGTAGTGTTGGTAGTGGTATTTCGCTATATTATGGTAATATGCGATATAAACTATCTAATGTTAATGGTGTCAGATAATAAATACTAAAAAACTGTTTGTGGGAAATTTCGAGTGAAATGGACAACGATGGTTAAAACTAGCTAAGTTTTTGTAATTATGTTTTCTAGTGCAATTTTTCTTCCTGGCAGTTTCACCCCTGTGAAATAGTAAAAATATCTAAATCATCAAAGACCTGTACTGGTCATGGATCAGGCTATAATATCAATTAAAGAAAATCGGTTGGGCTTTTTGTGACCACATAGAAAAAAATGAAACGCAATCGTTCGTAACTGAACCATTTCAAGCAAGATTCGGCAAACAATTTTTCAACTCACCGAAATTGCTGATTTAGGTCAGCTACTTTCAACCTGATTCGAAAAGTTAAATGGTTGTTCACTAAATTAAAAACACCCGCTGAATTTTCGATTATTCTCCTATAGCCTCATTAATTTTTCAAATTGCTCTCAAGTTATATTCTCTGGNAAATTAAAAACACCCGCTGAATTTTCGATTATTCTCCTATAGCCTCATTAATTTTTCAAATTGCTCTCAAGTTATATTCTCTATATTCCAGTGATATTATTTAACAAACTGCATTATACCAGAACGTAGAATATACAATATATCACTGGTTTTGGTTGTTGTTCAGGAATTTACAGACAATGCTGAACAGGCTCAAAATATTATCAAAGTGTCATTTTCAGCACAAATGTTTTAATGATGTGCCGACAAATCAGTTATTTAAATTTCTGAGGGAATCATCTTTATATATTTAGCGTCTTAGATGCAATAGTTTACTCTGGGGATTTCAGAGAATCTCAGAGAGTGTTAGCTGAGATCTTGTTGAAATTTCTGGACCACTGCAAAAATAATCAGAAAAACATCAAGCGATATGGCGGGAATCATTGGTTGTTCTGAATTCATTTCCTAAGTTATAATTTTTATTTAATTTCAGATGTGCTCATTGTTCCACCCATCGCGTTTGATTTGCATCCGCTAAGCTAGAAGGCACCATTGTTAGTTTGATTTTCAATTTCGACCTCATTCTTAATTACTCTAATATGGCCACTTCTATTCATTTCCTAGTTGGATTTATTCTGGTTATTTTGTCTTCACTCACATCCGCTTACTCTTTTCATTTTCTCAGTTTCACTTACTAGCTACTTTGTTTTCGGGAAGATCATAATTGCCATTTAATTCTGGCAGAAATATTCTTTCTGAAAGAGCCTTTCCGAATGCAGTACGAATTGATTGCTAGTTGCGGAAAAAGCCGCAATTTACATAAGATTTTCAGCATTTAATATCCGGCAGTTGTTTAGATTTGAATCAATGTGGTGGTTGTTTGGTATTGAAGTTGATGTCGGATGATATTTAAAATTTGGATGGATATTCTATTGATTATAGTGTAATTATTTCTTATAATGAGCAGTGGTTTTTGATGAAAAGAAAAGAAATAGTCAGTGAACGTTTTTATTAGGGTGAGGTTAGATTTAGGTCACAATTCCTGCTGTCACCATCATCGCAATTGCCATCCCCCAAGCAAGTCGTCAATCGGGCAAGAGGTTATTAGGTAAGTTCTATGCAATCCACTTTTAGGAATCGCCTTCGTTCACTTTTAGATCATTCCTTTCACTTTCATTGTCGTAAGAGAGAGTTGCGGTTATCATTCATTTTAAAACATTTTTGTCTTTGTTTTGCAAAGGGCATTTCTTTCTTGTGGTTCAAAATTAAATTTTCATTTAAGTAAAATCATTCTGAGTTCCATAAATAGAAGTGTTCCTCTTTTTTTGAGTGCTTTTTACCTTATTTTTTCCATATCTCACAGCAAAACAGTATTACAGCCTCATTCCGATCCCGACTTAGTTTTTAACAAAAGTCTTGGTCGAAAGAAATTTGATCATCCATTTAAATGTTATTTCCTACCATGTTCGATATTTTCCATTATCAGAGAAAGTTCATTCTTCGAAGTTCTGCTTTCAGTTTTTTACACAACCGCTATCACGAACTTTAACAAATGTCTCTTTCCTTTCAGCAGTGCAATGGGAAATAACACCTACCTGAATCAAGCCATGTGTCACCATGTTTTGAAATATGGTAGTTACCATTGTTTATCGCACTGACGAACCTTCTGAACTAGTCGTAATCCTCTACTGTGCAATGTTTTTAATTTCGGAGGTTGACTGAATTGCTGACAATTACGTCAAAACGACTAATTTCCAGACGAAAGTTGCACGGCATATTATTGTCACTACTTGCGGGCTTTATATGAAAAATAATGCTTGATAGTGATGTTATTTAGGCCACGACAGTGACCAATATTGTGGCTATTGCAATATCACTATGACCGCCCAGTCATCAAACTTTTCACACAACTTATGACGTGCCATGACAGCTTCGTTTATTGTTGCAGATTATTAAAGTTTATAATTAAACTGAAAATGAAATCCGGAAGAAGTATCATTTGTCGAGAAAGAAAACTGAGGTCGATCAACTCTAAAGATACTCTTTCTGTTCATGCTTCTGCATTCCTTTTTCACCTTAATTGCTTTCCCTTTCAGACAGTTAGCACAGCTGGGAGCATTGTTACTTGATCCTTCGGTTCCGGACCGTCAGACCATGAAGCCCATTGTGGCAGCGGAGAGAAACAAACTCGTTCCTTCGTGTTTTCCAAAGAACAAGCCTACGCTTGGCCAGCTTTCGAACATGGAAAACCTCTGGACACTCTACAAACAGCTATGTGCAACTTGGGGTCAGTCCAAGGACGATGGGATGGTTGATTTGGGGTGTGTGTATCTGTGAAGGACGGGTGAGAGAGAGTTGTGAAAAGGGAAATGTCGGTGGTGACCTCGACCTATTGTCACTGCTCATCGAACACGGGGATGGGACTTTCCGCCAGCTCAACGGTAATGACAATACTGTCCAATTAGGAACATGAACGACGGGAGCAAGTAATGTCAACTACCGAAGTACCGCGATGGAGAGGGAGACGGGGAGGGAAGGCAAGGCAAGGCAGAAAGTGCTGCCGGGCGGGGAGGGGCACTTCGGCTCGACTCGACTCAACTCGACTCGACTGGAATCGAATCGAATCGACTCGGCTCGGCTCGGAACAGTGAAACGGAGGAGAGGCAGTTGACCTTGTACGTCTCCACAACCCATCCAACTCATCGGGCAGGGCAGTAACACTTCCCGAACCAGTTGCATTGGCCTGCATTTCGATGTCAAGCAGTTGACGCATCCCTGATGCTGATGCTACCTTTTCGTTCCAGTATGCAAATTTGAAACCTTTCCGGATCACGCACTTTCTCCAAGGAACTAGTCTAATCGGCAGGAAAGAAATCTTGCTTCCCAGGGTTGCGGGGAGGGCGTCCCTGACATACGTATCTCGTCTCTTCCTAATTCCATTTTTGAAAGGTTCACATGTTTTTTAGGATCAATTTTCTATCCCCATTGTGGTTTTCTACCTATGATGCGTTTGCAATTTGCAGATGTAATGAGGAAATAAGAGCAAATGATACTTTCCGGAACACCCATAGCAGCAGTCCGGCGTACACCTCCAATTACAGTCAGTTCAGCCACCAATGGTTCAACAAGTTCGGCAGTGTTCAGCGAGCTCCTGATGTCTTCCAGTATTCACAGACCGACAGTTGCAATTCGGAACCTTCCGACATCGACAGTAACTTCGGCAATTCCTATTTCAGGAGCAGCACTAACAGCGGCAGCAGTGGAAGAATCAAATCTCACCTCTACAAATTTAATTTTGAGTGGTAGTGCACCATCGGCTTTTCGTCCGATTATCCCATCGACTTCATCAGATTCCTTCGTCGTGACAACCCTTAATTCTCTCATTTCTCCATCAGATCATGAAAGTAAGAATGAGAAAAACAAGAATTATCACCACCATCATCTTCACCATCACCAACAACAACATCAAAGCGCTGTAACGAATGGTGACTATGGTGAGTTCTGTTTTCTCGCTTTTGCTGCATGACATCATCCTCATCCTGTTATTACTATTTTTCGGTTGCCTTTTCATAAAAGTGGAATAGGTGATTGATTCTAAAGTTTATAAGAGTCATATAGTGGCAAATGACGCTTATCTGTACTGATTACTAATTATTTCAAAGGACTATATTCGTGTTCCGATATTTGTCGGGTATTGCAAAAGTGCCTTTTCCTTATCTCCTTAAAAGTTAACAGCATACTTCTAAACTTGTTGTAAGTAACTTGAAGAAGTTCTTCGATTGAACTGTGATGATGAATTTCGATGTTCGCTTTCTAATAAGTTTGGGATGTCGAAAGAACACCATTTACATCACTCACTGGTAGTCATCCTTGTTGGCTTTTAGCCATACTTTTGCTTCTACAGTTGTGACAGTCAATGATGACAATATCCATATTTTAGGATTCTGTTCGGGTTGTGATTGAAGATGCTGAAATTTCTAGTTGATATTTTTGTTGTATTCCAAAAAAACTTTTTGTCCTGTCTTCCTACTTCATCAACACTTATTACTGCATAGCATTATTGCGAGATAGATAATTGACACTTTTTTCTTTATTTTTAAACGTTTTCTTACTTCGCGAGAACATTCACTGCTATTAATATTCTTGAGTAATTTTCTGTAGTTACTGAATAGTCGCTGCCTTAGTATGAATGGTTCTGAAGATTAGATCAGATATTGATTGGCTCATCTGTGTTCATTCGGCACTTTTGTTGCCTTCAGGAATGGAATGAAGGACTGGAGAGGTGTAAAGCATCCTGAGGAGTGCTTTTAATCTGCTATGAGGGCAGCAGTAGTGACTGAGTGAAACTGGACGCATGTATGAAGCTGTCACTGAGCTTCTCCAGTCACTGCGCACTGGTCGTTAGAAGCAGCTTCTGAAGCTGAAACCTGGTTCCAAGGACGGTCACTTCTGAAGTTTTCCTTCTACCTGTTTTTTCTCACTTGCATCTATATCGTGCGTCTGTATGTGAGTATATATATATGCATATATATGGGTGTATTGTGTTGTGTCAATCTGGCAGTGTCATATTTACTGTAAGAGAAACTGAAGGGAGGGAAGGAAATTTTGTTTAAAAAGTTCAAAAGAAGAAAGAGGGAACGGCGCCTTACTGTTATGAGGAAGAGGATGGAAGAAGAAAAGGAAACCCAGCACTGTCAACAAAATGATTTCTGTGCTGAGCGTTGGTCCGTTTTATTGGTGACTACTTCATGCTCACAGTGATGAGATGATAATTATATTGATAATGATACTGATAATGATGGTCTAACTCTCCTGCTCATACGTGCTCTTGTACTTTTCACTCTTTGTTACCTTTCTCTCATTTTCTTTTTGATGATTTCATTTTGAAGGTCAGCTGAAGAACTGCCACTAGTGGTAATAACTGGCAGTGAAAAGTTATTGAGGGGTTCTTTATACAGAGGAAAGGAGAAAGGAAGGGGACAAAGGAAGAAATGGAAAGCGAGAGGGATATTTGGGACGGTAGGAAATGAGGCCATTTATTCGTAGCAACCAGGGCAGATGAATCGTTAGGTAACCAACCAGTACTGACCTTCAGATCAAGTTGTTAATACATCCAGTTCGTTGTCTGAAACACTTGATAGGAAAGTTGGTAACCCATTCATCTTACAATAATCATGAAAAATTCAGAGAAACTATTGGTTATTGCGATTAATCGGACATTTTTCTTCTAAATATATTTTGTTAAAGTGATCAAACTGTGATATTCTGACGTCCGAAAAAGAGGGAGATGTCCATGAGACTGAAATTGAGAAGCCTCAAACAAGTTGACTGGAAAAGTTTAGTCTAGTGAAATCAGTGAGCAGTTAAAATACATCAAAAACTCGAAAAAGATTTGTTTTCCTTCGAATAAATTATCTGTGTGGTTTCACGACTACTTAACAAATCAACAGTGAAGCTAATACTTTATCGGTGATAAAATGATAATGGGAGAAAGGTAACAAAAAGTAAAAGGTAGAATACAGTACGAGAGTTAGAGCGTCACTGTCAGCGTCATTATCGACAAATCAGTAGAATGCTTTAGAAAGTTTACACTGATTCTGAGATTGTTGTTTAGAGAAATTAGAACTGTTGCTTCTATTGAACTGAAATAAATTAAAACTTGTGCTCTTGTTGAACTAGACTTCATGCATTTATAAGAGGACTCTGATTACCATTATAAACAGTTATCTGCTGCTTTTAAAAACATATGCAGGGAATGACGATTGTTAAATATAGGGTTAAGTATCTGGTGAATTGGAAAGTATTAAATTCTTCAGAAATTGCTGCTCGGTGATTTAAGGCCTTCGACTTCCGAAAAGAATAGAGATCATCCCATCGATACGGAGTATACCTTCTCCATTTCTAAAGATTTTCCGCACCTCGTGCAGAACAACCATTTTTAGGGTTTTATAATATTGTGAACTTAAATAGAGATAAGTTAATAATATTACTGAAGTTTTATTCATTTACTTTCAAAGTTAGATATAAAATATATATGTAAAGAAATTTTTGTCGTGGCCAGTTATGTGTGCCATAAGTATTTAATATTGGTGAGAGGAATCAGTGAAGGAAAAAAGTGAAAAAGAGATGGTATTTTTAAATTTAATTATTTATTCGTTATTTTCTATTTTTGAGCCTTTTCCAGCTGCTACGACCAGTAATAATTACTTGTGCCAAGTCTGCGGAGATAGAGCGTCTGGTTTTCATTATGGAGTCTTTGCTTGCGAGGGCTGCAAGGTAAGAAATTCACTTTTTTTTGCTTTCTTGCCAAAAAATTTTAGTTTTTCTTTTTTTTTTTTTAAATGAATCATATTGCTTTTTTAGGCTCTATCAGAGTAATTTGGTTTAAAAGAAACTGTTGCAGTATTCTTGATTGTTCGGCATAACTTTCGTAATCTATTTCTTTACTTGTTCCTTGATTTTTCATCTTGATAGATTTTTGATTCCTTGTTTCCTGCGAATTTCTTTAATAAAAATTATTTTTCCTATGTAATTTGTTTACAGGGCTTCTTTCGCCGTTCTATTCAGCAGAAAATCCAATATCGTCCCTGTACTAGAAGCCAACAGTGTGTTGTTGCTCGAAATAACCGTAATCGATGCCAACATTGCAGGCTACAAAAGTGTATTAAAGTGGGGATGTCAAGAGAAGGTACGGTAATTGGAATATTTTTTAACATGTTTTTAGTCCTGAGAAACCTACCCAGTTTTGAGATAGTTTATTAATAGATTATCTCAATATCACTGAAAAGCAATTTAACATTGCCTGTCAGATAACTCGTTGAAATGTTCTTCACTTTTGAATGGAATTGTCTATTGATGTGTTTTTTATTATTTCGGTCTAGAGGAATAGAGCGGTTGAAATAGAATTATACTTTGACCTTGACCTCGATTGAAGAGTGCTGAATACAGCTTATAGTTTGACCTTGATCTAGATTAAGAGACGGCCCGAAATGGCATTGTGGTTTGACCTTGGTTAGAATAGATAGATTGGAGAATTCTGCGGCTATTTGGGTCATTTTATGCGAACATTGAAAATGTGTTTACCGGGGAAGCAAGGGGGAAGTTGAAAAGGCGAAAGGTATGTCTGTCCTCTACTGAATTGTCCGCCGATGACCTTGCAAATTTTAACTGCATTAATTCCTTTCTCTTGTGCCCGAGTTTTCACTTTCGTCCTGCTCTATTTAATTGAAAAATTTGAATTACAAGTCAATATAATTACAATGGGGGAAATTTTGTGAAGAATGAATTTCCTTACTCCTAATTTTGATAAGCTGGAAAATAGATTTTTTTTTCAATTTCTACTAAAGGCATATTTCATTATTAGGACGCTTGCTCATTAATAATGTAATATTGTTATTAAGCTTTGTTTTTGATAAATTCTTTCACTTGCATTATTAGAATTTTTAGTACTCATATGTTGCCTTTAATGATATTAATTATTTATTGTGTGAAGTCATCAGCAGTAGTAGCGGGCTAAATTAAACAATCATAGAAGTTGCAAAATACGAATCGTCGGCTTCGGTTCTTTGCATGAAGTGAACAAATAAAATGATCGAAAATTGTTAATAGTTGGATATGAACTCCAATGGTAGTGACCTGAGAGTGTCAAATTTTAGGCTTTTTCCTGTTATCCAAATATTGCTTATCAAGGATTATTTCCCCTGTTTCCGTTTATTTAGCCGTTCGATTCGGCCGTGTACCGAAGCATGAAAAAGCTCGAATGGCTGAAGAACTGGCTCGTGTTACAGCGCGCTCCCTAACTGATGCAATTCAAAATGCACTTACTGATAGTGATTCAGTATTGGAATCTTGCTTTACCGGTTTTTTACGCCTGATTGATAGTGTGAAAAAGCTTCTCGATAAACCTGGACAAACTATCTGTCCAGTGGGGAGGTTTTTTTTTCCTTTAAAAAAAAGTTTTTTTAACGTATTAAAAAAAAATGGGTAATAAATTATTCACAGTACTGAATTATCAAGAGGAGGCGCGATGAAAACACCGGATTAGTTTTAGTAGAATTACTATATAACTCGAATTTGAGTATTACTAGTATATAATGTCACGTTGGTTTTCTTTTTTTTTAATTCTATGTTTTTTGAATCTGTATATGATTGGTTGTGTAGGTAATACTTTATTTATTGAAGGTCAAATGCTCATCATGCGATAAAAGCAGCTTACGATTTTTCTCAGTCAGTCCCAGGATTCAATATGCTACACCATCAAGATCGAGTTCAATTATTGAAAGTAAGCAGTTTTGTCGAATTAACTGCGTTTCTGGCTTTGAATTTTTGGTAGACTTAATTTGTTTCCTTTGCATCTGTTATGATGTACCATAAGTGAGGAAGAAGAATACTGAAGGGATGATTGTTCGGTGATAAACCGTGAAATTTCAAATTTACGCTATTTTTCAGGGTACATTATTTCAAACAGTTATGTTGGCAATGCTGTCATCACTAAACTCTGACAAACTCTTACTGACGCTTCAGCCACCAGTTGGACAACATGTCCAGCAATACTTCTATTCACCTATGAATGTTTTTTTACAAAAGTTCAACGCATTGAAGTTGACCAATCAACAGGTAGCACTGATCGGTGCTGCTGGCATGTGTATTTCCGATAAACCCCTCGTACATCATCCTGAACTGGCTGCATTTATTCACAATCGTTTAAGTGATCTCTTTCATGAAACATTTTCAGAAGAATGTCGTGCAGCAGCGCCACAGCTATTACATACTGTCTTGAGCGAGCTCAGAATGCAAAATGCAATGCATCAGCAAAGTCTTGAAGCAATAACTATTTGGCCTGCCACATGCTGTTGCTCCTCATCATCATCAGTTGCATCCACTTCCGATGATAGTACTGTCTCGAATACCATAAGAACGGGTATGAGTGAAGGTGTACCGCGGAGCATTGAGACTGATTCGTTAGCAGTGGGAAGTTATGCCTCTGGACGAGTACAGCAACAATCAGAGCAACCACTGCAGGAATTAATATCACCGCTTTCTATTGAGAACCAACCGCTAGATGATGTACAGAAAGGATTAGTCAGACCAGGTTGTGAACACAAATCCGAAAATAATACAGAAGTACAATTACCGCAAAGTGCTCTATCTCGAGTTCAACCTTCCATTGTTGAAACTCATCGGTCTGTTGCCTCATTACTTAATCAACCACCTATTTTGCCGATAGCAGTAGCTGCTCTACGTACTTTTGGTCAGAACTGTCATCCCGCAATGTTATATCGAACGACTGCATCGATGTTGCGAAGTACATCTTTACACAATATGAAAGCATCAAATGAGATAGTGGAATCAGTAGATGAAGAACCACTAGATCTAAGTATAAAACGTTGATATTAATTGTATTCCGTCAAAAATTTGTTTTGCCTATCGATGTCGTCATATGTATTACGTTTCATCAGGTCGTTCCATTTATATGAGGAACATACACGTCGAAATTCATTTCGAAATCGTTCTGAAAGTGGGAAGGTTCAATTTAAAACGGCAGAGTTCTGTGCCTTGAAATAGTTTAAGAAATAATTTTCTGATTCCATTCATAACAAAAGGTTTCATCGGTTTATGTGCTGATCACTATCTCAAACATTTGGAAAATTTCAAAAGCTTCCAATTACTGCTATCCTGTTAAATACTCAGGAAAGTTTTAATGCCTCTTTGGTTTTTCCTTTGTTTTTCTTCTGTATCTATAGTAATCAACTCTACCCGAGAAGCTTTTTAACTAGTTGGTTTGAAATTCACTTTTCATTTGTGAGTTTTGCCCACCTGTTATCGCTAAAATGAGTTTGAAGCACCGACTGTATTATTAAAGTAATATTATGAAGAAGGGTGAGGAGTACTAAAGTAATGTATGTCCTTGTTCATCTATGACTTATAGCCGTTTCATCTACTTGACATTCCACCAGTTTTTATGGCATACATAAATATTACTGTTATACTTATTTTCCAAAATTTTTATTGGCTTAAAAAGAAACGCAAACATTCGGAAGACCTCCTGATGACCATGCTATTGAAGTCACTCAGTTTTTCCTTTAAGTAGTTCTATTAAACTTCGCTCCTGTGCGTTTGTTGCTTTATTTTATACTGAAACAATTCTAAATTATACTAAATTGTTTTTGTTCTTATTGACGGGTCATATCTTCCCACTTTGAAGGGAGTTTTTTGGTTCATTTTTATTTGTTGTGAGTTCATTAAAGTTTTGTTTGATTTTACGAATATATAAGTCAATAATAATGCAGAGCTTTTTCATCATTTTACATTTTGTTGTATCTGAGTTCTTCATATGATTCCTCAAAAAGTAGTTCATTTTCAGTAACTCTCTTAATTATACTGAAACACGGGTAAATAGGAGCAGGTTTAATTCATCGGAATATTATTAGCACTATCTTCCCTTTTAAAATTTCGGCAAAAATTCAAAAACTTGGGTTTTAGGCAAACTCCATGAAGATCTGTGCGAAATAAAGTTCATCGTGGCAAGTGAAAGTTAGGCGATTTTTTTTTTTCTTTTTTGAATCTCTTCGGCGTATTGCATTACTTATCGAATTCATTTGACTAGTTTCTTCAATAATTGTTGTCTAGAGTGTGACGTTTTTGAGAGGGTTAAATTTGGAAGGAGAGTGAGTCTCAAACTGTGAAAACTCACCACTCATGAAATTATAAAGTATTGGGTTAACGCAACATGACGAGTAACTCATAAACCTTGGGATGAACTTTCGCAACGCGAGAACAGTATCGTACTTGTATAGTGATGCGAATGGATCAATATTGAAAGCACTGAAATATTAAAGAATTCAAATACAGCAAGCATAATTGCTTTTACCGAACAGTCTAAAGATCGTTTCTTAATCTGATGATAAAGGACCGTTGGAAGAAGAGGAAGTGAATCTTTTCCTTTATCTTTAGCTCTCCTCTAGAAATCAGTATAATTTGTGGAACTTACGACGCGAGATTATAGAGATGTACTGGGAAGTAACATAGCGCAAATAAGATGACAACTATCCAAAGCACTTTAGTTGCTTTCTTCCTGGAAATTTAATTTAAATTATTCGTTATTTATGTTTGAAATATCTCATAGAAGTTAAAAAAAAAGGAAAAAATTAAGAGGAAGATAAAACGGAAAATTTTGCACCACTGTTGACTCTTCTCAATCTTCAAGTTTTGAATTAATTCCACTGCAAATTCGTCAGTAAAAACAGTTTTAAATTTTTCGATTTTGGTAAATCTAATTTTAATTTGCTTCATAATACTAGCTGATCGAAATTTGTAATAAATTATCTCGCAATAAACTGTTAGCCTTGTCCAGTAAAATGAAAATTATTTTCAATTAGGCAGTTCGAAATTAGCAGGATGACTTCAAGCTACCGGAAAAATTCATATGATTCTTCCTACTTCCTAGCATTTCTTTAATTTTTTTCTTGTGAACACATGGTCCAACCAATATTTTCATAATAACAAATGACTTCAACTTCTTCGCCATTCTATTTTCTGGGCTGAGAATCTAAAATTATTGGATTGGAGAATATAAGCATAAACTTGTCGCGCTAAGCTAGACAACTGCTTAATATTAAAGACAAATTTCAGCAATAATCAGTCTTCTTAGTACTGAGCTTTCTTTCGACTATTAGCATTTCAGGAAAATTAAGGGAATTCTTTAAATTACTCACTTTTTGTGGTCTTTTGTTAAAGATAAACGAAAAAGATTTTATTCAACAAGCTCGATATTGCTAGCAGTTGAATTGAGATTTACAGAATATGTTCAGAGATTTTATAAGGTTCTCCGGTTTTGAAAAGGAAAGAAGATAGTTATCATGAGGTAGTTTATTTGGTAATCCTTCATCATACATAGCTTTAATCTTGGAAAAGCAGCATTTTAGTAAATTCTGGAGAAATGATCGCTGAGCATATAGATAAGGAGGATAGAATATGCTTTAGCAATGATGTCTTTGAAGAAATTCTTTTTGCTTTTATGTGTTTTGTTTTTATTCAGCTGTGTGGCAGTTTTCGAAAGTAAAATGATAATACTGAGACCTAGATGGTCGGCCAAATATAGCCTTTAAGGATAGCTTGCTTTAACTTCACTACAATATCCACAAGATGTAGCCAGCAAGGAAGTACTGAGGTAATGACAAGACAAGGAATTAAATACCTGTTTGTTAGTTGACGTTTTCCCGTTGGTAATATATTTTTGGACAAAATAATTGCCATGTGTATGCATAAAGCAGTAATTAAAAGTAAAGGTAAGAAAAATAAACCGATCGTCTGTATTAACTGATAGTACCGCTGTGTCCCAGGTGACCAACTTTCTTTGCATGATGTACCCCACTGAAAATACGTACAAAGTTGACTGTTACAAGACTATGTTCTCAAAGAACAAGCTCAGAGACAGGCCTTAAATGCCGAAGCGTAGCACTTAGACCTTGCTCCCTATGTCACTTCAGCTTTGAACCCCGAAGAGAAGTTATAGTTTTGCTTCTCTCTTCATTCACTTCTTCCCTGTCTTCTTTTGTCGCTGAACAATACATTTTCCCATCAGCGTAGAAGTAAGTAATTTCACCTTTGGGCCGAAATTTTGTGGTTGGCTGAGAAACATGGCAACTTGTTGTATCCACTTATATTTAAAAATATTAGGATTGTCTCCTCCATTTGTATATTCCACTTCATTTAAAAATCATCTTAATATTCATTCTTTTTCAGACTAAGTAGGAAGATTAGATTGTGGATTGGTTTGAACCAAGAGCATTTGTTAGCAGAGCTTCAATTAAGAGCGGATTGAATACCTGACCTATATCTAAGCAAACAAACTGTCTTACTGCAGTAGTAAAATTGGGTCGATTGAAGACAGCTGGATAAGTTGTAATAGTTACTGGTTCCGGGACTGATAACAGCATTGCAGTAATCCATATCACTGTTATCATTCGTTTTGTTGGCCATATTTTTTGTTTCAATGGGGATATTATTGCGTGCCATCGTTCCAGTGATATGCACACAAGTGTTAAAATATTTACATATACACTGGTATTCTGCAGAATTTGTAGAGTCTTATCATGAGACTTCATTTCTCTGATTGTTAAAAGGTAAAAATAAAAAAAATTAAATAATTGTTACTGAGTATTTATCGATAAGATTCTCAACCTGTGAAGAGTTAATCGTTTATCGTCAGTGACTAACCTGGAAAAATACAATCATTTTACAAACCGTTGAATTGAACCAAAATGTCTTTGTTATGTCGTTGACAACTGTTGGCGGCAAACAAATTAAAAGCACTAGAAGATCCGAAACAGCCAAATTAGCCAGAAAAAAGTTCATCGATGTCCACTAGAGTGGTCATGGCATTAATTTGATTGTTTATGCAGTAGTAATTTAATTACATATTTCAAATGATTTTCTATAAATTTTAAATCTTTTTGAGTGAAAATTATTCTCTAGTTTCCAAAAACGAACTTTTTACTTTATTCAGTGCCAACATATTTGTTAGCTTCTACAGCATCTGAAACCCTTCATGTACAAATTTACAATCGATCAGTAGCTCATCAAAATTTCATCCCAAACCTTTGTCAAGCTTCATTTCCTGTTTACTTTCAAACATTCAGCAATATTTTTAAAGCAAAATGAAAAAAGAAAGTGCTGCAAGCAGTGCAATACGAGTCTACCTACAGTACAATGCTTACATACTGTTTCCGTTCAGTCTCGGAAAACCATTGAAATTCTATAAAACAAAGGTAGAGAAGAAAGACCAAGATGATGCCATTGTTAGATAAACTGTAAAATTCATTTAGTAAGCATTTGTGCTGTTCGCTGTTCTTTTTCAAGTACTAATAATTGTGTAATGACATTTTCTGCACTTCCGGAATTGTTTCTTCTTTCAATTATCTAGGAATTTAAGATTTCCAGACAGTTTTTTTTCCAAAATAAACTTTGTTTCTAAATTTTCACAGTGCAAGGAAAGGAAAACATTTTGCCACAGTATTGTGTTCTGACCAATTCCTAGAGATTGAGATTGTTCATAATAATCAGTTTTTTTGAAATTCACAAGCATAGATTATTTCTTATTAAGGGTTGGAAGTTCTTTAGATAAGGTAGTAATGATTTATGATTAAAATAAAGAAGAAATTCTAAGGGAATGAGCCAAAATTGAAAACATTTTATTATGTTTCCTCGTCACATTCTTCTGACAGTAGTTGCTATAAAAAATGTTTTCGTTCCGTCAAATAAATTTAACTGAAAGAACTTGAAAATTCATTTAAAAAACCACTACTTGCACTTCACCTTAAAAGTAAGTTGTTTTCATCGGAAGGAACAAAAGCATGAAAAGTTTGCGGTATAAAATTAATAGAACCTGAGAAACTACGAAACCCTCATTTATCTCCAATAGCATGCTTTTTGTTTGTTCATCATTTTGTGTTATGAGAATCCAAATGAAATGATGTAACGGTGCTTTGTTTGTCGTTCACCTAATCAAACAGTAGTCTGTCTACTAATATTAATAACGAGGTCTCTATGTATTTATCCGTAAAAGCAAGAGAAAAGAATAAGCAAAGAAGATTCTTGAATGAAAACCGTAAAGCAATTAAAAGAAAATTACTGCTGTTAAGGGAAGGAGAAATGAACAGTTAATTGAACATTTGCGGCTATCTTATCAAAGGTATGGACTTCTTTAGCTATTGGTATTCTTTCGAAAGTTATTAAAAAAAAATACCTTCGGAATTAAATTGATAAATGCATAAAGCTTATTGTTAACGTAAAAGTCAATTTGACCACAAACAATAAGGTAATAACTTCCTAGATAATGTTTTTGCCTTTTTCAAGTCAAAGTCTTTCATCTGAACATTTTACAACTTCACACATGAAATCTAAATGTTTTTTTTGAATGATATTAATTACTGCTTGACAATACTGAAGAAAGTCATACCAACTTTTTTTGACGAATAACAGTGTATACAACCAACGAATTTCCAGAAACACCAATAATCATGAGTGATAGAAATGCGAATACAGTAAATATTTCGAATCCACTGGGTTTTAAAAAATTAGCAATTATATCTTCATATTCCTCATCTGTCAGACTTTCATAATCCAACTCATTTTTGGACATAACTTTCAAGTCGAAATATGGTTCGAAATCCTTCTTAGCCTTTTATATTCAGCCTCGAGATTCATTTAAAAAATTGCTCGCCGAACTGTCACAGAAGCATTGTAAGTTCTCTTCACAATGCAAAACGGTCGAAAACATATTGTCGATTGCATCTCAGATATTTTTCGCCTCAGAAAGAGAAGTATGGACTTCATGTGAAAAATCGCAATTCTCTTAATATCATTCAACCTTCATAAAAAATTAATTGGAAAAACTTCTAAAGACGAATGCAAATCTTGAAAATCATGATTTACTCTAAAGTTGATCATAACAAATCAACATTAATAAAGCAAATAACCAACTTTGCTTCACTCGGGAAAAAAGCAAAATTGCTCCTTTCTACTTTTAATCTGAAGAATGAATACATTTATAGTTAACATACATTTTACTGCAGCCGCTTTCCCTTAATTTCTTTTTGCATAGAGATGAGAATAATTTATGGCTCATTTCTAACATTTCATTTCACTTTCTCTTCCCAATGACAGCCAAATGGTCCATGGAATAAATCCACTTCATAGACGACGTCATGAATTATTTTTTCCAGTTGCATACAATATTTATTAGCCGAGACAGCATCTCGAACAGCAAACTCATTCCCGTTCTAGTTACCTAACTCACTGAAGCCCTTAGCGTTTGTGACGTCGAACTTGTCACATGTTATATATGTGACCCTACTCTATGAACGCTTCTTTCAGATATTATTTGAAGGCAAATAAAAGATGCAAGTTAACAACTAATCACTCAGTTCTTCCTCAGAAAAAGTAGATGTGATCGTTGTTGGAATTCTAAGAACAAGGCTGTCATGTGGAAAGTGCACAAGCAGAAAACTCAGTAATACACAACTGATTATTTTTTAACTCTCAAACAGCCCTTTTCCCCAACTTATCACGAATTTCTATTATGAACAAATGGTATTTTTAAAATGACAGTTTCAAGTTCATGTTTTAAAAAAAGACAAGAATCTGTAATAGTTCGTCGACAAAATTATCCACATTTTCAAACCAAGTATCTCCGAAAAGTTGAGCTTTCTGGGAAAAAGCGCCTGTTTGGTAGATTAGTTGCAAGCAGAACTAGTTGCCAATGCATATAAAGAAATTCTTAGCTAATTCTTTAGTTCCAATTCTTTAACGAATCTGATTGATTGGTAAAAGGATAGTTTTTGAAAACCTACTTGAAATTATAAATGTTTGCGCTTAAGCCGCTGAGGACAATAGCAACATGCATATTGTCGTAGAAGAAATAAAAGAATAAAGAAAAGATCGTCGTCGCAGATCGTCGTAGAAGAAATAAAAGAAAATTTGTATGCGTTTTTTATGAAGTGTTCATCGAGGAACAGATATAATACCGATGAAATGTCTGTGCAAACCATAATTTTGGTAAGTTACTTGGGAAAGAATAAATGAATTCCTAGTGTCTCGTTCCTTCAAAAATTTAAATTCAAAATGTCAGTTGGAAATGGAATTTGTTATAACAGTCGCCATGAAATAAAAAGTTTTTGAACTTAAAAATAATTTTAGAAGATAGCTCAAGAATAGTATTGGAAAAGTTTTTTGGAAAGTTTTTTATGAAATGTCTGTGCAAACCATAATTTTGGTAAGTTACTTGGGAAAGACTTTTTTACTTTTTTTACTTTTTTTCTAAGTTATCGTCCAGCAAAAGAAATCTTCAAAGTGGATACGAAAATTTCACTTGGTGGTTTACCACAATTAAAATGATGGCAATTGGAGGAATAGTTTCACGGTATAATTATTATTAACTTTTTACACAGACTTAGATTTTACTTCACTACTTCAATAGCTATTAGAAAAGATGTAGAAATATCAAATTATCTTGATTACAGCCAGGAAACTGCCAGGGAAACTTCTCTTAAATTACTGCTCACCTCAAACCATTTAACTTTCTTTACCACTGTGAAATAGAAAGTAAGGAGAGCTTCGCGTGACAGCAACAACTTATCTCTTTTGTGAACTATTCTTATAAAAAGTACTGATACTTTTTGTTTGCCTTATTTACAGTTCCTTTTTCAATTTGAAAATTGAGAAACTGGCAGTGAAAAAGCAGAAAGATAATACTAACGGATAGAGCAGTATAAAAGCAAAATAAACTATGGTCAGATTTAATGAGAAGTGATAATGAACAGCCTAAAAGCTTTATTAATTATTCAAAACCTGAATCACCCGAGAAATTTATTTGCTCAGTGAAAAAAATTATATCATAGTGGATGCTCACTTAATGGGAAAAGACTCTAAAATACTGAAATGAAGGTAATAAAAAACAAAGAAGGATCTGTGGCTAGGTACGATTAAGCACTATCTTTGTGAAAGATGATATCTTTAAAAGTACCATGCAGCCTGAAAAAGAATTATATTCCAGCCCAGCAGGACACCGATAACTGGCAGTTATAAAATTAGTTTAGAATAGATGAGTCTTAACTGTCAACGGTGACGTTTTAATAACGGTTGATTATATTTTAGTGCAACTTTTGCTTTGCAGTGCTATAGTGGGAAGCAGACGTGTGAAGTAGAAGCAGAACGATTGCAGAGGTTTCAAGTAAGTCGATGAAAACTATGCGTAAGTTTTGCCAAACTAATGTAGTAGAAGTATAGAAAGAGCGGAATGGCCAAGGAAGGGAATCGAAGAGAGGAAAGATGGTCAAAGGGATAAACTTTTATTGGGAATTTAATTTGCGTTAGTGAAACGATTTACTATAACATCAAAATTTTGTTCTAAACAAAATATAATGAAAAAAAAAAATAGATAAAATAATGCATGATGGAATAGGACGGGAAGGACAAACGAATGGTACCGAGAAAATCACAATGGTATAAAATGGACAAAGTCGATTTTAATTAAACAATTATATAAAATTAAGGATGTAAGGTTGCTGGAAGTAATGAGAATATTATGGTGGAGAAGAAACTTTTTTAGCCTTATTGAATTGCACTCCTTTATATCATAGTACATAGTGTAAAGTTCATTATATTAAAAATATTTCTTTCTTTAATATTTTCCTGTTAGTAATTAATTACTATTGTGTAGTTTAGATGTACTGTAGATCATGAAAACGAGTGCAGCCATCAGTAGTATTAGCAACATGCTGTTAGAAGCTGCCGTG
>RCAB01000568.1:0-37608 GCA_003640385.1 Setaria digitata | reverse complement strand
AAAAAAACAATTGATAAGACTGTTGATTTAAATATACTACTCATATTTCAGATCGAGAGTATGGAAAAGTAATTCAATTTTCAACTTAAAGAGGAATGAAAATAAACATTGCACCTAAACCAAACACTGACAAAGTAATCACTGCTAAATACACACATATTCAAACTTATTGTCAGCGATACGTGAAAATAATGAAAATTCAGTAAGAAAGAAATAGAAATATTGTACCTAAATTATGGATATTTCAAAATGAAACAGTCACTACTGAACGAATGCCAAATATTTAAATTCAAAATCGAAGATAGAAAAAGAAGAGTACTTGAATTCATTACTGGAATAACTGATGATTAAATATGAAATAGCAAAAATACCCAATGTTAATAGGCTACCAGCACAAGAAATATTACCAACAAACAAACAAACAAACAGACAGACAGACGGACAGACGAACAGACAGACAGACGGACGGCCACACACACGCACAGGTACACGCGCTGGCACTTGGCTAACAAAATGCAACCTCCCTCATCGCTTCCCTATCCCTAAATGAAAATTAAATGTCCCAATCGATGAGAGCTCATTTTCAGAGATGTTTGGTTAGTTGCCAACTAAATACGGTTATTATTCGTTTTAAGATACGTTCCTACAAATCACAGCGATATATCGAATAAGTAATTACATAAAATATTATTGCCTCATTATGTATATATTTGTGTTGTCTCTTTCTTTCTTCTCCCATTTCTTTTTCTTCTCTTTTTTTTTTTGTTTCGTTAACTTTCACTAATTTACTAGTAAATAGCAAAATTCGGCTAAATTTTTATGGAACTATGGGTAAGTTGTATTTGCTGTAATATGTTCATCAATATTATCCAACATTTCTGGAAGAAATTCTTCTCATTTATTTTATGTCTTCAGGTTTGTTGGTTTTTGGGGATTATTTTTTGCGAATTTTTGCATATTTTTAACGATTAAGCTAGCGTTCATGGAAAGTTGACAGTATTAATTAATACTTGAACTTTTTATATCGCATAAAATCTTGCTATTTTGCTCGATTGTATAAAATCTATGGATGTTTATGCTAAGATTATTGATCTATTATAAACTTGAAGTGGACGATTTGTCCAAGTGAGAATTCATTCACTTTGTTCTTCCTTAATGGATCATGCTTGTTAGTAAATTAAGCACAAAATGGAGGGAGTGGGAAATATATGGAGTCCGGAGGCGTAGTCAAAAAGGGAAGATGGGATATAGTTTTGTTATATGCTTATGTCTGCGAAGTATAGGTGGATAATATATGGTCGTGAAAAATCGCGTGCTACATCAACATACATTGATTTAAAATTTTGAATTTCAGTAAAGTTGCTTCAGTTGCGATAATTTTCCACAGCCATTTGGGGTTAGTACAGTTAGCATGTGTAGTTTCTTGTTTTTATACTAAATTTTTTTCGATTGGCTGGTATTGGTGATAACGAATGAAATATTTTATATTGCTCTTTGTTTTGATATCATTTATTCCAGGTTGAAAGTTATCTGGTGGAAGGCTGTTTCAATTTGAGTTAAAGCTCGCGAGAGTGAATTTCTTGCTACGTGAATGTTGATGTTCTGCTGGCGGGAAGAGTGTGTTGATTAGGAAATTTCTTCGTGTAAGTTTGTCAAGCTCACCAGCTTAATGTTTATTTTTAAAAAATCATCAAATTACCAAAGGGAAAGGGATGAGATGACTTAGTTCCTTTTCTCTGTTTATCTTTAGGTTTTTTTTTATTTATTGTGAATGATGATTAGTAATTTGTGTGATGGACAATATTTTCTTTTTCTCTTCTTTCGAAATTATTTCTACAAAGAAATGTGTAAAGGAAAATGAAATTAGAACAATCAGTTGACGAAAAAACCAGAAAAGTTGATACTGAATTTGGTTAGACTAATTCCTTGTTATTCCTTCTGTCAGTACGAAGAGATGTTTTTGACGTAAAAGAAGGCTGTGGTGTATATCGAAAAAGCTTAAATGTAAATCATTTTCTGCGGCTGGATCGTTACGGAATTGTTTCTGAGTCTCACTGAAATTCCCCAAATTTTAATTAGAACTTAGTTACGAAGTAATCCATGACTTTACAGCAATATTTAGCATTGTTTTTGACCTAATTATGAATAGCAATTGGTCAGGTATCCTCTTTTTTTTGCGATATAGACGCCCTACTTTTTTTTTCTCCTTCGTATAAATACTTTCTAACATTATGAATTTCAGGTTCGTTAATTCGGAATTTTTTTAAAAAAATTAAATAGCAATGTTTCCTCAACATATGGAAGAAAATATTCATTATCGCGAATTACATTTGAGACCGATAAATTTTCAAAGAAATACATTGGCTGTACGGAATTTTCTGGATCGTCTCGGGCATAGTAAAACCTTGAAAGTTAGTGTTAACTTTCTAGTTGTATTCTTTCTTTATTTTATTTGATTGCTTTTGTTCCAGAAAGAGACGATTGGTTGTTGACGACATGTTAGGTCATTCGAAAGATTCGATTATGTCCAGGATTGTTCTGTTTATGGTATTGTTCTTATGAAACAAAAAATAGTTTATTTTGAGTTGGTTATTATTATCCTCAGTTGGTGAAAATGCATAAAATCAGTTAGGATACAATCTTCTGATTTTTTACGCCATTTCTAGCATTTTATTGATCGTGCAATTCACTTTGCTTTGATTGGAGCCTTTTTAGCGGTCAGACGTGGAAATCTTATTGAGTCTAGGATAATATGGGGAAAGTATGAAGAGAGTGAAATAATGAATATGCAAAGAAACGTTCAGAGACATGGGAATATTGACTGTGAAGAGAATTTGGTTGAAATTCCGGAATCTGATTCATTTCTTACATTATTCATTGCAGGGTCATGAAGGATGCGTGAATTGCTTACAGTGGAACACCTCTGGAAGGTTGCGAATTAGCCTTTTACATTGTTTTTCAGTGCAATTTTTAGAAAAAGAGAATGTTGACACTTCCATTCATTGCAGTTTACTGGCAAGTGGTTCCGATGATATGCAAATACGTTTATGGAATGTAGAAGGTAAAGCATTGCATTGTATCAAATCTGGTCATATGAATAATATATTCTCGGTGCAGTTTTTACCTAGTGGAAGTGATGACTTATTGATAAGTGCTGCAGGTAAACAACATTTATCAAATATTTATTTAGTTTTTTGGTGCTCTAAAGGTTGTTAGTAAAGCTCATTAAAAAAAAAGAAAAAAAATGTAAATCAAACACTGAAAATATCCATGACTGAGAAATAATTCCTCATTAGGACATAAAATTTGGAGGAAATTGTTTTTCATTTGAAACATTCATCTAATAATAGTTGCATACTGCAGGTGATAGTAATGTACGTATGCATTCAATTGCCCGTTCTGATGTGCCTTACGTATGGTGGTCTGGTGGTCGAGTGAAACGTTTAGCAATAACACGTGCTGATCCATATTTGTTTTGGTCTGCTGCAGAGGATGGCTATATTAAGTAAGTATTCATATGTTTATAGCGCTGTTTTTTTTTTTTTTTTTTTTTAAATGCCGATCTCTCTTTTCTACTCATTAAACTCATTTGTTGTTGGAATTCACTGGTTTAATTATTAGGTATTTGGATAAAGTTTATTAACCCGAAACTTTTGATTAATTGAATTGTAACATTCTTCTCTCTGTAGCTAATCTTGCGTTATATCCGATGTATTGGCTATAACATTCTCCTACTGGAATTGCCTGTGATTGCTTCCAAAGTACTGCTCCTTTTTAGCTCTACTTTTCAGTATAACTTTAAAAAAAAAAAAAAGTTGGAAAAAAAAGCGTCTTAATACAGGCAGTATGATGTTCGCACTGCTAAAGCTACAAGTTTAATCAAATTTGACCAGAAAGAATGTAAGTCATTGGCAATAAATGAAAATCGTCCAGAAATGATTGCGGTTGCATTGAATGAAGCTCCTGTTCCTCTCTACGATCGGCGGAATGTTACGGAACCGTTATTTACCCTTATTCCAGGTATTTTGCTTTTTGTCTCGGTTCCTTTACTTTTGTTGTTTACAAAGTTTTAATAATAGTAGTAAGGCCTAATATTGTTACTCTGACTGGCATTAGAGTTGATCAGTGATCTCACCAGATACATTGAGCTGTTACGCGTTTTTGCAGATGAGCTTTTTTCTTTGTATAATAGTGAATGTTCAATTCATTATCAATTTTTTAGTTTTAATTTTGAGAATATTCACATACTGATTTGAAGCAAGAAATAAATCTATAGGCGTACCCGACTATCCAAAGAAGAAACTTTCTTTTAGGTCACATTCCAATTTCTGATTCATCGTCACGACATGCGTTCAGGACACTGTCTGTGACCCATGTTGGATTCAACTCTTTAGGCAATGAGCTTATTGTTAATATTGGTGGAGAACAAATTTACATATTCAATGTTTTTGACCGGTATTTCTTTATATGACGCAATTTGAAGCAAAAAATTTCTAAGATTTCTTAACAGGCTTTCTCTATATATTTTTGAATACTTATGTTTGTTAACTGATCCTTGTACTCCTAAATTTGAAGGGAAAAGTGGTTGAACCCTATTTAATGAAGAAGGGGGTACTGTGAAGTAGTACTGATACACTAATTAGTTGTTTTCAGAAAGTATATTATAGAAGGGAAAAGAAATAAAGAGTAAAGAATTTAGTAGGGATGCTAGCAATAAAAAATTGTTGCAGTTAAAATCTTCAGTCGAATTAACTTTTTTATAATTGCGAAAGTGATGAATAAAAATCTTGGAATTATTTGAAAATATTTGGCTTAAGTGGGTCGAAGTTATTTTTTCGGATTTCTGCATTGTCTGCAGCATTACAGAGCGCATGAACCCGATGCATTGCAGTCACTTAACAGTTTCATCGAAGACCCTGTCCGAAATCTAATGAGCTGTGGTGGTTTGCCAGGATTTGATCAAACGACGACAGAAGTTTTTAGAGAGGAACGAGAACAAGCGAAAATTCATTTTAATAATAAAGAATATACTGACGCAATAGATACATATAGTAGGACAATCCTGGACTGCGAACAGTTGTGCGGGTAAGTTCGTTTTCATTTTTTTTCCCCTTTATGAAGTCGAGAATAAGCAAGATTTCACTATTTATGGATGTGATCCTAATTTGGATTTTCACATAGATGCTAGATTTACTACGGAAACTTGGTGCTGAAAAATTTTAACTAGCGGCTTCAATTTTTTGAGCTTCAGTTTATTTAATTGAAATGACAGTTCTCAAGAGTACACTATAAATTTGTGGCAAAATGTTTCAGAAGAAATAAAATAAAAATAAACTCTTGGCAAAATCTTTCAATTTTTTTCTTATGAAATATTCTCACGAGTTTTCCTTTTCTTAAATAGGGAGGAAGTTTGTCATTTGTTCCTTTTTATGAAAATTTTATTGAAACATCTCTTTTAGACATAATCCTCCACCTGGTCATCCTCATTCTATGGATTTATGTTTACTATTAGCAAATCGTGGTGCGAGTTATCTTCGAAGGTTATGGGATGGCGATGCGTATGCTGCATTACTGGATCTGATACGCGCCTTGAGAATTGAACCAAGAAATAGCAAAGTACATTATCGGATCATTAAAGCTTTAATTGAATTAAAGCAGTACGATATGGCAAGGAAAATTTCGAAGTTATTCAAGGTTCATTTTCGAAACTTTCGAATTCTGAATTCTGCTTCTGTATACTTCATGATTTATAAAATCCGGCGTAATCGAACTCGAGAAATGCAGTAAATTAGGGAACGCAGGAGATTCCGTAAGTTCATTAACTGCTGAGATGTTGATTGGTTCAATCCATGATCGGATCATATAAATATAGTTAAATTAATGACAGAATATTTTAATAAATATGTAAAACTCTTTATGGTATTTATCAAATGAATAATGGGTGAAAGATTTTGTCCAAAATCCAGATTCTAGTCTTATTTAAAATTCATTGAGGCATTATTTGAATGTTTTTCGTAGTTGACTTGATATGATTATTGGAAGGATGGCTTGTATGCCAGGTCTCTTGCAGTCGATGCTAAAGTAATATTTCGAGATATGGGATAATATAATTAGCCCCTAGTGCGAAATTTGTTTCTTTGAAACTCGGAACTTATTTCAAGGATCGCTTTCCGGATGACCACTCATGCGACAGACTAGATGCTATGTTGCGAACTGACCCTATGGGCCAGAAGAATTGGATTTCAAGCGGTTGTTCAGATTATGTCCAGCGATTATGCGGACATTGCAATACCAATACTGATATAAAGGTATCTTGATAAATAATATCCTACAAATTTTTTCTATATCTTATCCGGAGAACTTCTAATTTAATCTGCAAGCTTATGTGATGTTATATAACTTTGATTATTAGGAAGCTGTTTGGTTTGGTGGCAGGGATGAATATATCGCCGCAGGTAGTGATTGTGGTTCGCTGCTTATTTGGGAGAGGAAATCAGGTGCTTTGGTGAAAGCATTTGAAGCAGATATGAATATTTTGAATTGCGTACAGCCTCATCCATCAATTTTACTACTCGCAACTTCCGGAATAGAGCATGTCATTCGGTTTTGGGAGCCACTTGATGAAGATTTTCGAAAGGTTGGTTTTTCTGCATTTCTTTGAAACATTCGATATATTTTCCATTGCTAAATGAGCGTTCTTTTATTTTATGCTTGACTTCTCAAAATTGATCATGAAATTTGTGAACGTGCATCGTAGAGCTTGCTTTCTAATTAGGCTGTTGTAAGCTTTATACTTTTATTAATAAAAAGTATTTAAAAGAAAGAGGACAGAATTCAATTGAATTCAATGATTTATTAGATGAAACTCTATTTTTCTTTCCATAAAATAGCAAGTATTCCGACATAACTAGTAAGTTAATTGCTTCCTCACGTCTTTTTTTGTTGAAGGCAGTTGATATAATAGGTCTATCTAAAAGACAGTTTGGAAAAGAGAGTATTAATTTATAGAATTTCAGTTTGAATGAATTCCAGAACATTTTTTATGAGTAATTGTTCGAAAGGTTTCTAGTTATAATTTTTTTCACATGACAAATGACAGGTTTATTTTTTCTTAGGAAAACCAGGAATCAGGACGTGAATTACACCGACTCACAGCACTTTCAGCTGCGAATCAGAAGCGAATGCATACTGGTATATTTGATATGGTGGTTGCATCAATTGGATTAGCTGTGCAGGGTCAAGGTGGTGATGATGATGATGTTGAGCGTGGAAGGCGCATTGGGTGTAATGCAAGTTAGGGCGGATCATTTGATTTTTCTATGCTTTCTCCTCGGCAACTAGCTTACTGATAAAACAAAAATTAGAATTTCAATTTTCTGAGAAAAAGCGATTTTATTTTCTAATTGTTAGCACTCCACTAAAAGACCGTTGACGAGTATAATTTTGAGGAAATTCACTATCGACTCCATAAGGCTGTATTGGTAGTTAAACACAGATATTAAATGTCTCAACATTTTTTCTGGGGTTTTTTCCACTTTTTATTTAAATTTCGTCGGAGTGGAAAAGCGAGTTGTTAAAACGATCAAGTCTAACTTTGATATCCAATTTTTGGAGCTTGAATCATAGTCACGCTTTTAAAAGGCTAGTGACCGTAATTTTGATTATTCATAATATGGATTATCCCTCAATATTTCAGTGACTTCTAAATCATTACTGTTTGATGGAAGAAATATGTACATAAAAATCTTTGAATTGATAGAATTATTGCTCTTCTCTTGGATTTTGTATTGTTCATTTTCTCTTTTTTTTTTTATTTTTGGGAGTTTCTGGAAAGTACTTCTCTAAGTTTTGAAGCTTCTGGTTACATTGCAAAAATTCTAAGCTTTCAAATTTAACCATGCAAGTAAATTTTTATTATGAGAAAAAGTTGGAGTAACATGTGATACAGCAAAATTCCAAGAATGCGACAAGTAATTGTGTATATAAATATGCTTTTTTCAATTGGTATTTTCTTTTTGTGTATTCATATCTTCTATTTACGAGGCCTGCTTGTATGAACGGTTGAAAAGGTCACAGATAAAGTGTATTTCGCATCATCATATCAGTACCTCTTCTGTGAGTATGCGAAATACATATATGTTGTTGATGATGATGATAATAATTGACAGCTGTTGCTGCTTTTTATGCTAGGCTTTTGTGGATCATCCAACTTCTAGCACTATCTGTAGTTGGGTTTTTCGGTTTTTCTTTATTACCCTGCTACACACAATCTCTAATTGAATTATTCCTTTGGGTACGGGTAAATATTTCATCAGCTAGCTTACCACTGTTTTGGCTGTATCATGATGATGATTCAAGCTTATAAAAAAAAAGAAAAAAGAAAAAGCATTGCTGTAATGAAAAAATGTAGATGAGACGATGAAATTTCAGCAATCAAGATCATTATTTTTAATCAATATTTGAAAATCATGCAAAATTACAGGCAATATTATCCCAAGTTTTGATCTCACTGATTTTTTGTTTTTTGACGTTTAGATTGAGAACTGAACATGCATTAATTAGCGCTTTTACTTAATTTATATCATCGATGAAAGTCACCAATTTTTGTATGATATGTTTCATGTTTTCGAGTAATGTTTGATATACTTCATGTTGTTTTTTTTTTTTTTTTTTTTCTACTTTACTGAAAATATGCTGTGAAATAATGCCTTTGCAAAAACATGAAGTATTACACTTATCATATGCAAATTTAATGATGAATTAACATCGTCTTTTATGCTTTTCAGTTACGTTGGTCATAATATGTTGAAATTTTTAACATTTTCAGGATTAGAAAAAAACTATTAAGGCAACTGGCGGTGGGCGCTAGTGTCTCCAATGCTGATAGTTTCTGTTGTTGAACGTTTTGTGAAATCATAGGATTGTATGATTTTGTGCCGGTTGATTTATGAATTTTCTTGGTTTGTTTTGTGAATAGTTCTTGTATCAATTGGAGCACTGTGATTGGTGCTTGAATTTAAGAGAAGACAAAGAAATTTTTGGAAATTTTCAGAAATCTGTTCACGACGTCAATTTTATAAAAATTATTATTTTTAAGTAATACTCTCTATCGATCATTATTTTGACATAGTTAGCCATTCAAGAGTATGTGCCTTTTTGCAGCGAAAAGGTGAAGCAAACAATCATTTTTCGATGATTAAACCTTCCCGGTAATCCCGTTATCCTACTTTCAACGTGTTTTTTTTTTCTTTTTCTTTTGTTGTTCAAGGTCTTGTACTAAATTCCGAAACATCATGATAGGATTAAATCGGGAAAGCAAGCCGATAAAATAGATCAAATAATTTTTTTTCCTCAAGCATTTCATTTAACGGGACAGTGCAAAGAAAGAGAAGCCTAAAAACTGGTTGTTTTAGAGTGTATTTTCCCGCACACAAAGTTGACAATAATATCAGTTGATCAAATGTAATTATTGTTACTAATTATCCGGGCATTGTTACAAGAGTGAAAATTCTTCAGTATATATGGTCATCTCAGGAAGAGGTGACCATTTCATCTCCTATGTATTTAATGCTAAAATTCCATTCATTAAAAGTTCAAGGAACCTTTTTAATTTGTAAATTTTAAAAAGTTGCATCGCACAGAATGATGATGGATGATCAATCGCCCAGCGACAACAACACTAGACCTGACGCTCCCGGGTGGGCTTGAACCACCAACCTTTCGGTTAACAGCCGAACGCGCTAACCGATTGCGCCACGGAAGCTACATGTGTCTAACATGATTGAAAATTTTTTAGCAGAACTTTTAGCGCTGTTAGTTGTTTGATTTGAGTCCTTGAATCCGGCTTAACAGTTTTGCGTTCCCGTCGTCCGGATCCGTTTTCTGACCTGGCATTCTCAGCCGCTGTTAATTGGGGTAGGTTTTAATTGCTCTAATTGAGAACACAGCCTGATGATGTCTCGTGTTTCTTCGATGCAAATCCGGTTTGTTTCCTTTTATAAGAATCCTGTTTGATTTCCTGTGATATAATGAATTGATCAGTTTGATCGGCATTGATTGGACAAATGATGACGAATGATTCGTTGTTGTTTGCAATTTCAACAAAAAAATATTTATATACTTAAGAATAAGCAGTAAAAATTAGTTGATAAAAATGCTAATATCAATTTTCTTAATTGTCTTTTTTCATTATTCTTAAGTTTTTTGTTTCAAAATTCCATTAGTCGCATCTTCCAAAATTTTTTTTTTATTTTTAAATATGAACCAGAGAAATAAATTATGAACACGTTTATATATATATATATATATATATAAATTTAAATGTCACAATTCTTTCTAATATTTATAAATAATGAAGATTTTTTGTTTTAGCATTTTCTAAACTTTGAAAATATTAGGATTAATTGATTAATAGCTAATTATTCGTAGCAGTTTACATTATTGTTCAGTAAATGAGTCCATTACATACATATTGGCAAATTCGCCACTGATAGTATCATAAAATTATACCTAAATTGATGGAATAATTTCGCAGTTTAAGAAAAAAAACAACGTTTTTCATCTTTTTTTTTTTTTCCTGAAAAGTCTATAAAAAGCAAGCAATTCTCTTTCAAATTTAACAAAATTTTATAAAAAGAGATTATGGAAATCCAAACTTTCATCGAAGATTAATTGTGAACTTCAAGTTCACAAAACGTTTCATCTTTAGAAATTCTAGAAAAATTTAGATTTTATTTGGATTTGTTTCTTTATATATGGCAATTATTTCTTTACAGAAATTGTGATTATATTTCAGTCGAAGGATTATCCATAATGAAAAAAAAAAACAAAATATTGACATGAAAAATTCTGTCTATTAATTAAATTATGAAACTATTGCAACTGTTTTTGCATCATAATACTAATAGAATTATCATGTATAATAATTGATTTTAATTCGATAATTTAAAATTAATTTTAGTTCGAATAATTGATTTAAACTTCATAAATTCAATCATGCAATCAGTAAATTTGATATAATTTAAATAAATACCTCTGATAAATATTATAAATAATACATCTGAGCCACTCGAAATAGTTCCGCTCTTCCTTCATGATTATCGATTATTCAATGGAATCGATGATCACTGATCATTGATCCAGCAATGACCACTGTAACACTGATGGTGATTATTGTGGGATCATTGATCACTATCGCAACTATGATCACTACTAGGATCGATGCTCATCGCTCTAACTACGATGATCAGTAGTATCAGTGATTCTTGTTTAATCACCCAACATTTCACTTATTCATTCAATGAAATTAGCTATCAATTTCCTTATCACTCAAGAAAGTTGCTTAGAATTTGTTAAGTTTAATCAAAAAAAAAAACAGTAACAATATAGAAAGATTGGAAGATCAATCAATGTTCAACAGCTTATAGTCCATAGACTAGTACAAATTTAGTTCTATCTTATCCGACTCTTACAATTCCAATTAGTTGATAATCATTATTTCAACATAAAATAATACTGTCATTATCGCAATAATTAAACACACTTTTCTTGCCAAACCTAAATGAAAATTTAATCAACTGAGGGAAAAATGTAACTGTAAGGTTTCAATAAGAATGAAAGTTGTAGACAGTTCGCCAAACAAAATAAATGTTTAAAATGAAAGCTGAAATTAAAATGAACAAGAAAGATAGATCTTCTAAATGAGTAAGTCTGTATGTAAGTAATAAAAACATTTAAAAAAAAAAAAAAAAAAATTAGAATGATTCAAAACAATTCAGAATGGGATAAGGCAAACTTCTTTCTTCAAAAATTTCTTCACAATTAAAGACAACAATAAAAAGCTTTTTTTTTTCCCCCAAATAGCAATCAATAAATCATTTCCAATCATAAATCACTGATAATCTAACTGTTAAACAAAATAGTTGTTTACTGTTTTCATAGGATTGAAAATGGTTTCAAAGAATTCATTTAATTATAAGAGAAAGAAAATGAGAAATGACTGGCATATTTTGAATCATTCTATTTTAAATAAAACTAAAACAAATATTTTTCCTTCTTTTCTCTCTTTTTTTTTTTTTGCTATAATATACAGAAGATAATCGACAAATTTATTCCTTAATAAATATCGTAGTAAGATTTAATTTCCTTTTTTTATGAACTAACATTGGACATTTTAAAAAAAAAAAAAAAAAAAATTTAAATTAAATAACTGATAAATTAGTTTAAAAGTTTAGGTGAGGTGTAAATGAGATGTGCGAAAAAAAAAAAAAAAAAAAAAAGGAATTGAAGGAGGAAAGGTGTGCAAAGTTGAAAACAAAAAACAATTCATACTTAATGGATTATTTTTTGTTAATTAATAAGCAGTGAATTGGTTTTATAAAATAAATTTTATAAAAATTATGAATTAATAAAAATAAATTTTATAAAATAAATTTTATAAAAATTATGAATTAACACTGATAATTAATGCGTAATATTTAATCTTGCATATATTCTAGTTTTAATGAAAGCATATTTTGATAGATAAACAGATAAAACAAATTATCTCATTAGTGTAAACTATTAAGTAACAAGTAAATTCTATCTGTCATATTATCACAATACATAAATATTATCACATCACGTAAATGTATCAGATCTATGTCTTGTCAACATGTGACATAAATCAATGATGTATCAACAAATCACGTAAATTCTATACTCTGCTTCCATATTGCTCATGTTATCAAGTCACGTAAATGAATATCACGTCACTTAAAGATACTTTCTTCACTCAGAACCTGATAATTTATGAAATTTTGGGAATTTTGTAAATTTGACGAAGTAAATAGAAAGGTTTGCTTAGTTGGTATAAAATTTGCGAAATTTTCCATCTTCACGAATAGTCTTTTAATTCACTCAAACTTTTCTGCTACTGACAAAACTTTCATTAATTCTTTTGCGATATTGATATTCCAGCAGACATGAGCAAATTCTCTTAAGCTAGAATAATTTCAACTCTTTTGCAGAGTTTATGAGAGTAACCGGAGAAAATGAGAAATTTTTTTCGAAATTTATATTTGAAATGAATACATAATAAACAATTTTCAAATTTCATATCATTTGAACTGCTCATTGGAAATAGAGAGAGCCATTTAAATGAGCTGATAATATTTGATATTTTTTGATAAAAGTAAAACTATTTCAATTTTTTTGACCCAATCCGTATCATACTCCTTCATCAATCTGCATATCATTTTAATGCAAATTTATAAAAAATTTGATCTGATGAATATTGTTTTGGAGTTCAATGTTTATCAGAAAATAATTATGATAAATATGTCTAACACTTACACATTTTCCATTTCCAATATAATTTGACTATCATTATTATTGTTCAGTTTCTCATTACTATTCTTATCGTTACTACCCAGTCTATTTTATTCTTACTATTATTGCTCAAATCAATATCATTTCTATTATTATCAGTATTCAATTCGCTATAGGTACCAAATTAATTCCTATTCAGTTTTTATATTCGAATTATTGAATGCCTGTTGTGCGGTGGTCAGCGTTATCAGCAATATGTTGAATATGGATGGTCAGTTGGAGGACGATGACCAGACCCTTCGGTCTTCACTTACTTTAGTCACTCTGAGGGAGAAAGATACAGAGAGAGGGGAAAGGAGGGGAAGAGGGAAAGAGAGAGAGGTGGAGGGAGAGGAGCGGGAGAGAAAAGGTTGAATGAATATGCCTTCGATTGCATCAGGATTAAATAATTTCTTTGATGTAATTGACCGTGATAGGGGATACAGTACAACCTATACTATCCGTACGTGACCTTTCTGTTTACGTCACTAGCACACGTAAAAGTGAGGAGAAAAGTTTAAACCTTTTACAAATAGCAAAGTAGAGATAAAATTAGGTAGAAATGATGACTTTTAAAAATGCTTGAAATGATTACTGCCCAGATTGTAATGTTGTCTAGCAGTTGCTGATAACAACGGTGATAATAGTAGTGAATGCTTGGGCCAGAGAGAATTTGCTAGGCCTTGTTGTCCTTTTCGCTACACTTTCCTTTCACAGTAGCTTACGTCACGGAATTACTAATTTGTTGACGTTAATTGGTTAGCTCACTTCGCATAAACACTCACAGAAACATACCTCAACTTATCGATAATTTGTTATTGAACAGGTTAACAAGCTTTCCCTCAACATAAAAGTCATCAGTATCAGTGATATGGAGGTGGACACATCATGTCTACGTGAAATAACTAACCGTCAGATTTACGTACGAGAACAGCAGAAGCTAATAAAATGCTTACTTCTTCATGATATATTCACTGTAATATAACGTTTTGCCATAGAAAAATAGATTTGACATTTGACATATAGTCTATAAGGCTGATAATTAATCTAACTTCATGAGATAATTAAAATTTGTAATTGTTAAATTACTACTCTAAAATCCAGTAATAATGGTAAGAGTAACTGTAATAATAGGCATATTTTGCACTAATTATAATTGTTTTATGTTTCGGGAACAATTTCGTAGTGAAAATTAAATCACACTTTTGAAGTCCTAACAAAATCTCTAGAACAATTAAGAATAAAATCAGTTTTTTTCTTTTTTTTTTTTTTTTTCCTCTCTTTTCGACCGCGATATCGCGGTATATTATTTCATCACATTACGTGATTTTTTTTCTTTTTCCCCAACTTATAATACCAGAGAATTAACTGGTAACATTAGTAATGAGAGATGGCATTCCGTTCTATCAGGTTCCAATGTTGCAACCCCCGCACCCGCACCACCGCGGTATCGCCATCAACATCATCACCCACGGACTCATCCCCCTCCCCTCCTCCGCCATCCACTACTGCAGCATGTGCATTCAGATAGCGAGAGTATTTCGTTTATTGATCACACTACTCTGATCCTCCACGAAACAAATACTCCCTCATCATTACTCTTACTTATTATTGGCTACAGACGCAGACACATTATCACACCTTCTGCCCCCTCTCCAGTCCCTTCCCGTACATATTTATGTGTACGTGTATGTGTCTGTCTGTCCGTCTGTCAGTGCATGTGTGTGTATGTGTATGTGTCTGTCTGCCTGTGTATTCTGTGTGTGTGTGTGTACGTGTCTGTCCGTCTGTCTGTCGGTCGGTCGGTCGGTCGATGAAGAAAATAATCTGCCGTGGTGAGATCGTCTATTGGACCCGTTCGAATGAATATTATCATGTTACGTATATGCGTGTGTGTCCGTGTCTGTGTCTGTCGGTCCGTGCATGTGTCGTGTCTGTGAGTGTGTATGTGATGCGTGTAAGTGTCGGTTTGTCGGTCGAATTGAAGAGAATAAGTAGTGACGCTGAAGTTTGTCTATTGGATCCGTTCGAATGGACATGTGGAAAGTTTGTCGCTTTTCAAATTCGGTAATATCAGGTTTTGTTACTCGTTCACCGAGCTGATAATGATAACGAGAAATGACGTCAAAGTGATAGGTAGCAGGGAAACGGAAGCCGTAACGGCTTATCAGTTGTCGATCACGTAGAGAACACGTTTTCATTGCTCGAATAAATGCGTAAATGATAGATGGGAAGGAGTGAGCATGATAGGTAAGTAAATAAAAATTAACCGAAATCCAAACTGTCTACTTCCTCTCAACTGTTATGCAGAAGTAAGGAGTAACATGGAAAGTAACTGTTTTGCAAAAGTAAGTAATTAAAAAAGATGTTGTGTTAGTTGCTAATTAGCAAGGAATTAACTGAGCAGTTGACAGATATGATAAGGTAAGTTAAATCAAATGAATGATAAGCAAACAAGGAGATTTTATTTTATAAAATGAAGGAAGTGAACAATTTCGTTGATCAATAATTGTTATGCTTAGAATGTTTGATAACAATAGTATGCAAGTAGTGAGGTAAGTAGTTGCTACACAAATAAATAATTAGTAAACAAGTGCTAGGCAAATAAAATAAATGATAATGGGACATTGGAGATGGTGCTTAAGTAAGTATAATAATATGATGGTAAGAGGGATAGAAAAAGAATGTAGCTGATAGCTGAAAGGTTTGTGTTAAATATTACTGATTAATAATTGGCCAATTTAATTTTGCTCTTTGTTTATTTCGTTGATTTATTCTGATCTGATATTCTCGTAATTGTATCGGATGGCTTTATTGATCGGCGAAAAATTTGGAATATCAGTTGAGCTCTCAATGGTTTTATTTGATATGAGATAATTGTATTTGATCCTTAATTAACATTATTGAACAAACATGGATTTTCATCACCATACATAATTATTATACTAAATTAAATTATAAATTAAACTATTACAATTAAATAAAATCTCTTTTCCAATATCGGATTTTCTTTCTCTTAATTCTTTGCAAGCATACATGCAAGCCAATGGAAAGAGCCGAGAATTTATTTGTGAATGAATCTTATTAATTCATTCATTTAGGAATGAAATAATTTTGGTATGATTTATGGATGAAGTAGAAATTTTTCTCAAAATAATAAATGTTACAATTGCCACATTCATAACTTACTATTCTTTTTCTTTTCAAAAAATGAAAATTTCCATATCTTAGTCTACTTTAATCNTAACTTACTATTCTTTTTCTTTTCAAAAAATGAAAATTTCCATATCTTAGTCTATTTTAATCTAAATAATTTTTTTCTTTTTTTTTTAACAGAAGAAATTCTACGTCCGTTTTATTTCTTCCTTTTTTTTTTTTTTTTTTTTTTTGGCTTTTCCTTCAACTGAACGACATCATGAGAGTATTTCTGAATTGCTTCTTTTATTCATTTAAAGTTTTAGTAATTCTGTCCATTACGACATAAATAATTTGCTAAATGATATTTTCCAAAAAGAAACAAATATTTTTTAATGAAAATTTTCATCTGATAGCATCGTTTGTAAGTTGAGATTATGCTACAATTAGATATTAAATTGAAAAAAAAAAATTGCTAATCCGATCCTCTTAGTTCTTCTTATGAATCGGCCATTCTTGACACATTTTTTAGAAATTTTAAAAATAGTTGTAAGTGTGCATTTCAAGAAAGAAACATATTAAACAAGGAGTTTGGATTTCAAATCTTAAATTCAGATATTCTCATTGATGAATTAATTTCTTTATAACGTTTGGAATTTGTTAGTAAAAAAAGAGACTTTTTTGCCATCCACAGTAAATTATTTCAACTACTAATGAATAATAATAATAATACTATTATATCGATCATCATTTGCATTTATATATCATTTTGTTGATTGAATTTAAGCCTTTTCTCTAATGCCCCTTGTTCAGTGATGTTGAGATTCTCTGAAATCAGAATGTTTCTCGTAGTATCTATTCTCAGTGATGTTGGGATTTTGTGAAGCTGAAATGTCTTCCGGAATGCCTACTGCTGAAATATGCTCCAGGATGATATTTGAGATCCGGAAAATTATCGTCATCTATTAATATCGGACCGTTCACTTCACTCAGAAATGACTTAATTCACGTGTTCGTTTAGTATACACAGAAAGACAGTTGTGGGGCAGGGTACGCGAATGTTATGAAGCCAAAACGACCCACAACGGGCAAACGTGGACAACGTGACAAAAATTCGGCCGAAAATTGTGATTACTCCCAGAATGACACAAATGCGGAGGAATTAAATCCGACTGATGTGGAACTTCAAAAATGGCGCTCGAATCGAGTAAATTATCTGAAATCTCGAGTAAGCCATATTTATCTCAAGTCACCATCACCCATAAGTGCCGAAAAGTCAACCCAGGAAGAAAACCAAACTCAATCGCCGGAACTTCCCAGTGCCATTTCACCTGTACAGTCGCCGTTACAAATGAGTAATGTAAGTTTTGCTCTTTTTCTTTTTTTTTTTCTTACCTTTTTCATTTTTAACTGTTTTTTAATTTATTGATAAATTTCTGAAAATTCAAGTTTTAAACGTGAAATTTTAAATAACTTAAACAGTTGTTGCCATTTCAGCAACAACTTTTACACAGGATAAGTTGAAAAGAAATAATGATAAGTAATGAATCTCCAAAGAGAGGTGGAAGAAAAAAATTTCCATTCATTTATTAAATAATTTTCAATCAGTTTAATCAAGAATTCAAAAAGTTTACTTGTGGGCAAAAAGAAAACTATATATTTGTTTTTACTAAAACAAAAAAATGAAGCATTTTAATTCCTTGTTTATAAGTACTTTTGTTTATGACTTTAAATTCTGATTTAAATTCTAAGCTTCAACCTTTCATCGATTTTTCCTTTTTTTTTTTTCTCACCTTTACATCTTGCTATTTTATTCTTTCACTAGAGAATGATTCTTGTATCCTTGTATCATTGCCAGGTATCATTTAGAAGCAGTTCATTATGAACGGTTTACATTCATTACGATAAAATCAAGTATAACAACTTGAAACAGTTGTTGTAGAAATATATTAAGCACAACTTGTAAATGAAGATATTTTGTTCCATAGCTCAATTTTTGTAGCAAATTCTTTCTCCCGTTTGCTTCTTATCAAAATATCATCTATTATTTAATTTTTTACTCAATAATATTGAAACTTTTTTCAATTATTAAATATTTCACTTTTTGAGTTTTTTTTTTCTTTGTTATCTTCAGCATTTTTATTGTTCTTTTTATCACTTATACGTGGTAGTGATGACGATAATTATAAGATGAGAAATGATTGTAACATTCTACTGAACTACAAATTATGGTTATTAAGTGCTTCCCTATTCAAAGTATACGTGATATGCTCGCATATTTACGTGAGTTACATAATACCTAAAGTAAGTCAATGTTTTTTTTTTTTTTTGCTGGAAATTAGAAATTATTACAATTTTTTGCCAAACTTGGAGTAGTGAATGGTTTTAGAGGTGGAGAAAGGGAGATGGATCGGATAGGATGTGCTATTAACCTATACCTGTCTGTGTTGGATTTGAAAGTAGATGTTGATAATATGTTTGTTGTTGGGTCAAAGGGCAGACTAACAGAATTTAGTTTCCCCATTGAATACGAAATATTTTTTTTCGTTTTATTGATTTACTTTGATTTGTATAGTAAATGTAGAATTTTGTTGATTATTTTCATAGATATATATATGGTAAGAAAAAAAATAACACATAATGAATAAATTAGTTCCTTTTTTTTTTATTGTATTTTCTAATCAGTCAAAAAAAAAAAAAAAAAAAAACGACAAATAATAGTATCAGTTAGAAAAAAAAAGTTAAATAATAATTTTGATCTTTTCAAAAATAAATTTTCCAATTATTCCTTGGTTTTTCTTTTTTTTTTTTTTCTCTTTAATGCAAATTATTCTTAGGGAGCAACTTACTTTCATCATATTTTTTTATTTTAGTGAACGAGGAATTATAATGAAATTGTATTCTTATTGTTTCAATAAAAATGCTTCCATTTTATTACTTTTATGTGATAATTAGTTAATTTTTACATATTTTTGATTGCAATTATATTAAGTGATACCATTTTCTTCAATGAATGTGACAGTTCATCATTTGCTTAGTATTGTCTATCCAAGGTCTTTTATTGTTGTTGTTTTCCTTTTTCTTTTTTTTGCTTGACCTTTCTGTCCAATATAATTATTTTACTCCTTAAATCAAATTTTACAATGGTTTTAGCGAATGTGATTTGAATAGCATATTAATCTAAATTATTTCTGCATTCATTTTCTTCTTTTTTTTTTTGTTTTAATGGCATATTCATTTTGTTGCTTTTCATATAAAAAACTGCTAGAAAATAATGATAGAGTTAGATTTAATTAAATTGATTTTCGATAATTTATGATAGTTTCGGAATTGATTTAAACTGTTTTATAATTTTTGTAGTATTGCCGTACACTTTAATCATACTGTAATTAACAAATATATTATCATCAAAAATATTTTAAATAGTAAGAAAAAGTTGGATTTGGATTTTATATCAGTAATACAGTTATCTATTAACTGTTATTTTATGAGTTTCATTTGAGGACGAGATAGAGAGAGAGGGAGAGATAATAAAATCATGTAATAGCTAAACTTTTGATAAAAAAAATTGCTAATAATTGTACTTATATTCATAATAATACTAATAATATAGTAATCGAAAAAGAAAAATTCTATTTTATTACTTATAGGATTATTCATTGATCCATTTAACGGAATTTTTGGCTAGTGGAAATCATCATTTTATCGTAGATGTTATATTTTAATATGATGCTGTCATCCTAACAATTATCTTGAGATTCATAGGAGACACGATGGCTAAGCATGAGATGCATCAATAGCTAGATGGAAAAAAAAAATGAATGGTGGTTTTTTTTTTTTTTTTTTTTTGATGGATAAGAATTATTTGTTAGATAGTGTATTTCTAGCAAAATTAGTTAAATTTTCGAGAAATTGAATGAAAATTGGTGTCATCATACTGTTGACTTATTCGATTTCATTGAAATAGATAACTTGTTGGCAGGTCTTTTTTCTTTTTTTTTAATATTTAGGATTGGATTTCCTATTAAGTAATATGAATCATTTATAGTTTAGAAAAATGAATGCAAAGAGTTCAATTAAAGATTCTTGTGAATATGAATTCAAATGACTTATAGTAGAAGAATGCATCCTACAACTTGACATTCCTAGAATTTGAAGAAGAGTATACTTATCCCTGCAGTAATAACACACTCTTGTATCCATAACCTAGAACGATTCTTAAAATTTCGTGTTCTTTTCGTCCTCTAAAAGTCTTGCTTTTCTAAATAAGTAGTGACTGTGTGTGTCTCTGTCTGTGTGTTTTTTTTTTAAATTCTGCAAAACATCTTTTTCCTATTAGTGTATTTGAATCATTTTTATGAATAGCATTATTTTGAAGTAGTTCTGGATCATGAAACGATAAAAGAAAAGACCTTTTCATATGTTAAAAAAAAAATGATGAAGAAATTATCATATTTATTTTCAAGGAAAAGTTTTTTTTTTTTTGTTCTCAAATTTCATTAAAATTTAAATTAAAATTTCGAATTGTTTTCAAATTTCAGGTGATGAGAAAACGAAAGAGTCAACAATTAAGTGGTCGAAAGCGGCTGAAACAAAAAAATACATCAAAATTACCATCCACATCGAATTGTCATATATCATCTGGAGAAGATAAAGAAAGTAAAATAGATGATCAAGAGAGCATTATTCCAAGAACGATCAAGAAAACGGGGCGAAAAGTCCCACTGCGACATTTGGACTTCATTGCAAATAATGATAATGAAACGAATCCGGAAGTTAATAAACGCACTGCGATCACCAATTGTCAAAATCAACTGCTTCAATCATCAGCAGTAAGATAACTGAATTGTTTACTTCTTTATTTATTTCCAGAAATTTTATCTTAATTCTTTATGATTTCTTAAAATTTCAGGACCAACAAACATTCTACTGTAGCAGTTGTCCATCATTTTTCACGTCACGTCGTGGAATGGCTAACCATTGTAAGCTTCATGGAGCCAATAAAAGATATAAATGTACCACATGCGATTTTGGGTATGTTTTGTTTTCGTTATTTTTTTCTTATGTATATATATATTTTTCTTCTTATATATATATAATATTAAAATATATATAATAATAATAATAATGATATATATATATATTTTTATTATATATATTACAATTATCATATCATATCGCTGATGATTGAAGCAGTTGATTTTGACAATTGGTGATCGTGGTGCGTTTATTATCCTCCGGATTCGTTTCATTATCATTATTTTAATTGCACCTCTTCTATAAAAAATTTAAATAATATAAATGGAAAAATTGAAAGAAAAAAATCCGAATTGTTTATATAAACGACAGAAAAATAAATAAATAAATATATGTTTATTTATGAATATTTAAATATATATATTACTACATATTGGATGATCGGTTCATCCCAAATATTTTTGTATTGAAATGATGCGCACCTAATAAACGAAGTGTTCTCTTTTATTATACTTCTCAGTACAATATTAGCGATACCAAAGAAGGTCTGGATTTAAAATTACAGTACTTCGTCTTATCATAATTTTTGTATTTTGCACATACATGTTTTTTATATTTGTTAGGTAATAAGTTTATCAATCACAAAAAACATGCTCAGTTATTCGCCTAAAAGAAACAAAGAATTTTAATGTCAAATCTCTTGATGCTATTTCTTTTTTTTTAACATTTCATTACTAATATGACTATCAGTGTTTAATTTTTAAATGAAATTACACAAATAATAGTAAGTTGTTTTGAAACAGCTAATTGATTTTGCGATGGACTCTCATGATATCTTTGTATCTGCTACTGTTTTGCGTTTTATGTTGAGAGCAGCTGAAATTCGATTTTACGAATCGCTTATCAAAAGCAGTAATTAAGAAAGATATTTTTACTTGTTACTTGTTTTTTCCTGTTTTTTTTTTTTTAATTATCGAATACATTAATTATTATCATTGTAGTTGCGATAACTATAAAACCCTTCAAATACACAAAGCATTCCATACGACAGTTAATAAGGAAGTGTCCGATGGCATAGTTTCCACCAATCAGAACTGTAATCATGCTTTGGTATAATTTCGAATTATATTTGATTTTATGTTGCATTCATTTCTATCCCTTTTTATAAGGTTCAGCTGACAGTAGCGCTGTTGTTATGCTAGCCGTTTGAATGTATTAAAATTTTTTTTCACTGTTTATTAGAGGAGGGAACAGAACTCATTGTTACTGTAAAAATATTTATTCTTTTAACAGTGATTACTAATGATAATCTAGCTTATAATTGATATTGTTTACTAATCGTCTTTCTTATTCCAACGCTGACCGTATATTTTCCAGACGGACTTTAAACAGGATGCATGAGCTTTGTATGATTCCTGATAAATTGTAAACTTTATGAATAATATAATCCTGTATGAAACAAAAAGCAAAGATAAATAATTCTTTTTTTCTTTTTTTTCTTTAACCATTTCGTTGCAGGTTATTGATAACTCTGCTGTTAATAAAAATGCAGGACGGGGAACAGAAGAAATGGATGGAAAAACAGGTTTGCTTCTATAATTTCAAATGTTTTTAATCGGTATTTAATAATAAATATTGGAAAGTTTTCTTTCCGTTCAGGTAAGTGAATCCTCTTGTTGCAGCAATTTATTGCCAGTTTGTTACACTTTTCGAAGTGCTTTTTTTTTTTTTTTTCTTTAGCGAAGAATGTTACCAAGTTCTGCTCTGTACTAAAAATTTATACCTCACAGTATTTCAGATGAAGTTATTACTATTCGCGAATTTGCATGTTCTGAATGTCCGTTCATATCACGTGATCAGAATCGACTACAGACACATTTACTTGGACATCGTCGAACAAACGGATTCAAATGCTCTCTCTGTACTTATATGTTAGTCTTTATCTTTTTCTCGGCAATGATAACTACTGCTGTGGAGATTAACTGATCTGTTGATAACATATCAAGTAGTATCTTATTGTACTAAGAAATAGCTGGATGAGTGCTAGATGGTCGATGACTAACCGATATTTCGACCACGATGATTTGATAAAATCAGATTTTTCCAGCTATTGGTTGATAGTAACTACTGCTGATAATCACTGTGCACTTTTTTATTTTCATTTTCAATTAACTTTCTTTAAAGGCATAATTTCAAGCAATTCGGCACTTACAGGAGCGTGTCAGCTGGATTTTTGAAACGTCACTGTGAATTGCACAAGCCACAAATATATCAGTGGCCACCTGTTTATTTTGGCAAGCGCCTATCACGTACTGCAAAGCTTGCATCAGTTTCTGCAGGTAAATTCGTTTCCTTACTGCTGAATACTGATGTTGAACTGGTACGTCGTCATGTGCGTTTGATTTCCGTGAGAAATGAGAAGAGAAGCAGGATTGATGTAAAGAAGAGAAGTAGAGAAGAGAAGGAAATCACGTGATTGAATCCATGTATTTGGGTAATCATAAGAAGGGAATTCTAATTGTAAGTATTATGTGGCATCTGTTTTATGGCAATTTCAGGTCTCCTATATTTAGACTTGTCCTTCCGTCAATTATATTTGGAATTTAGTCATTGCTTGACTATGTAGGATCGTGTCTGGATAAATACAAAAAGCTGTGAAGAGTTTGGATCGATCACCTGGCATTTAAATTTAATTTCTTGAGATTCTATAATGACTTTATAGAATGCCAGCAGCAACAAAAAATTCCGGAATTTTCGACTGTATCAGTTCTGACATCTCCTTGCTCTAGCATGGAGCAACCTCGAGTTACTGATGTTCGCAAGAAACAGTATGGAATACAACGTCCTGGGGTACCACCAGATTTTAATGCTTTGATTTTACACATCTTAAGTTTACGATGTTGTTTAAGAAACTGAACTCTTCGTGTTAAAGGACTTCTAGTGGGGTAAATTCCGTTTGGGAAAAAGATTTCTTGCAAAATACAGTTAAAACATATAAGACTACAGAAATCATTGAAAATGGTTTAATTAGGAATGAAGTTTTATTTGCCAATTATTCAAAGGTTCTCGGGAAAGGAAAGAAAAGAAAACAAAATTAATAATTTCATGGATATTTCGAAATGATTTAATTTAGAGTGAGTGCCATATATATATTTTTTTTTTTTTAATGTAGGATAAACGTTATTACGCTTGGTGATATTTGAAGTTGTATTTCAAATTTCAAAGGATAGCGTATTGGTAGGAAAGATGGTTTTTTTCAAACATTTTTGGAGAATTCGTTTTAAAATGATCAACTTTTTCCAGGAAAAGTATCTTTGTGGATTCTGTGGTCGACATTTCAAACAATATTCCTTACGACTTTTACACTGCGCTGCTAAACATTCTGAACATATTGCTAAGGAAAAGTATAAGTCGTTACTGAAAGAACGATTAAACATGTGTTGCCGTATTATTGATACGATGTTTGTTTGTTCTACTTTTATATAAGATTTTATCATAAGTTAATTATATAGAAAAAAATATTTGATTTTTCGTCTTCGAAATTGGAATTTTTGGAGTCGTACTTATGCATTTTGAAGACTGTTTATAGCAAGTAATCTTTTTTTTTTTTTGTCGTTATTACTCGAGAATTTTAAAATAATTCTAATCTTCCTTTTATATTCCTAAATTTTTCGAAAATGCTTGAAGCATTATAAAATAGAGCATATTTAAATTTTGTGAAGAAAAGATACTACTGAATTCTTTCACGGTTATTGAGCTACGATAAAATAAGTGAAATATGAATTAAAAGTTCATTTCCAGGGGTGAAATAGATGTCAGTAGACCTTTGCATCATTGTTCGCAATGTCCTTTTACTTGTAAGCAGAAGTCTCGACTTTTAAGACATGAAAATAAGCATATTGTGAAAGCCGAGCATCAGGTTAGATTCATTTCTCTTTCGTTGATCTTTGCATGTATGCTAATCTTTGACTTGTTTGTCAGGTTTATTTGAGTGTTTAATGTTGAAAGAGATGTGGTATGTAACTTAATGATTATCAAGCAATGTTTCAACATTGTCTCTGGCAGTCATGTGTAGTTATATTTACAGTGTAAGCACTGCACATTTTCGTGCCGTTCAACAGAGGTGTTGTTGCAACATTTACGGCTTCATCAGCGGAATTCTAAGATGCTTCAGATGCCTGGACGTCCAAAAGATTTACACGTCAATGGGAAAGCTTCTACTTCTTCCTTTGTTCGTACAGTTTACATTTTCATTGCTTTCCAAGTTTAATTGTTCATACGTTCAATTTATTTGTCTCTTTTTCTAGTCAATGATAGCTTGATAGTCTGTTGATTAATAGTGTCAGATTGCTTATACGCGTAGTATCTTATTAAATATTGATGAGAATCAGAAAGGCTTATTTTTTTCAAGATTTTTTGGCTTTTTACAATTTAAGTTACAAATTTGATTAAAATCGGTTTCTCCGCTACTTTTTTAATGCAGTTTTAAAAATTTAAATTTCCAAAAACTTTAACTTCATGTGAAAGTTTGTTAATTCATGTTTATAGAAAGTGGAAAAATGCAGTGAATGTCCGTATACCAGCCGACATATCTGCGATTTACGTACACATGCGCAAATGCATATTGGAAAGAGAGAGTTCGCATGCGGGCAGTGTACGTACAGTACAAAACGATCTCATGTTCTCGATGCTCATCTGCAACTTCATATGGCCGAGAAGGCTGGCGTTGCAGATGTCTCAAATGATGTAAGTATTATGCTTCTTTTATTTTTATCTTAAGTTTTATTCAAGTCTTAGTAGGTGTCTCCGTAAGAGTAGCAGAGATAAAGAAAAGAGTAATGTCTGTGGCCGGATCATCCTAAGATTTCATATATTAGTTAGTATGATAAAACGCAAAATCATGTGAAAGCTTGGATTTAAAGTAGGATCTTAGACATCTCTCAGAAATTATTAATGTTGACGTGGTAGACTCTCTATTTTAGTATTCATAAGTAAATAATTTTGTCATTATGAAGGTTGAATGTTGCATGATAAAGAGGCCAATTTCTGGTTCAGTATACCGTCATATTACTTATTTAAATCGCTTCTTTGAGCTGCTGTCCAGGCTCTTATCGCTTCAATAAAATTAGCTGATGCGGGTTAAAGGTTATTTGTAGTTGCAGAAAATTATGCTTTGTTTTTAGGTCTGTCATAATTATATTATAATAACTAAATGACAAATTGGTCAAAATCACTATATTTGTTATACTTTTCCTTATTTCTTAAAAAAAAAAGGTGTTTTGGACTAGGTACTTTAGAAGAGAGAAATGAGTATTATCTCTTCACATGTATTTCAGTTAAGTCTCTCGATGTAAGATTTAGTTATGAGGACATTTTAAATTGATAATTCAGAAAGAACAAACATATATGACATTATCATGCTCTTTGTTTGAAGAAAGTGTTGATTAAAAGTCTTGAAAATGTAGGAGTAGTTGATCAGATCAGATCATCGTATAATCTGAAATTCCTAGAAAAGCAAATCAGTCAATCTAGCTTTCTAACTCTTCAGAATGTTGCTGCAGTTCTCACTGTTTTAATAACTACTTCTCATTGTTGTTATTTATGTCATACTCTCTATTATTTATTTGATAGTATGATATGTGTGCTGAAAGAAGTACGTATGGATTAGTAAAATGCTACTGTATTAGTATTAATTTAATAAATTGCTTTCTTCCTTTATAATTTTTTTTTTTTTTTTTTTTTAAAGTAAAATGGTAATTGGTATATTTTTTGCATACAGGTACGAAATAGTGAAGGCTTTAAAAGCCATTCCATTTTACGACGCCACGGTAAAATTGTGGGTAAACGTAGTGGGCATCAATTTTCAAGCGTTTATATTTGTCGTTGGTGTCCTTATCGGACAAGAATATGCTCCAAACTATTTTTCCACCATAGGTAATTTGAATTTTATTAGAACAGAAGAAAAAAGAAAAGAGAAAAGAAGAATTAGCCATTGAATGCTTCATATAGTCCTTTCATCAGTCAGCGAGAAATTATAATATTAAAGATAGCATTGATTTATGCATCTTTTGTCTTCACATTAATTCTTTATTCGTTCATTAAGGAATCACTTTCGGAATGGTGAATTGCGTTGCGGAAAATGTACTTTTAGTACTTCTATCGAAGCCAGATTACGCGATCATTTAAAATTACATTCGTCGCTATCTGATTGCTCATCAAGCAAATCCGCCGGTTGCAGTAGACCTACTAAACCTTCAAGTAGCGAATATTCTTGCCAGTAAGTTAAAAAATTAGTGTAAACTATTTCAGTCAAACATATGACAGTTGTAAGCAATGTCATTGTAAATAAACGAACAACATAAATACAAGGATTACCAGATTTGAATTGTGCTTGAACTTATCTCTAAGTCACCTAAAGCTTTGTCCAGTGAGTATAATAGACTTTCAATATCTTCTTCGGTTTATTAGCACTTTCTGGAACTATATTCCAGCAATTTTCAACCATTTTCGATTGACATTATTAATAAAAATAGAATACTCATTGGTTAATGTACTTACTATCTTCTGAATGTCGGTATTATCAGGTTTCTCCTTAGTTTTTATTTCTGATCTCTTTTGTTTAGGGAGCTGTTAAGACTTACATTTTAGTCCCAAAACTATTTACTTCCTTGATGCTGACACGGTACCGTTATCTTGCAAACTTTAAGTATAATATATGATTTAGGCGAATTATATGTTATAGCTGTGGGTTTATGATACTGATATCGTGGTAGCATTATGGAAGTAACAGAAGTGTAACTGAGGGGATTTTCATTAGTAATGTCAATCGAAAATGTTTGCAATCTATGATTATGTAAATTATATGATATTTTCCGTGCGTTTCACTGTTAGCGTAAAATAATTCCAGTACTTTTAATATTGTTTTCAACAAACTTTTTCTTGTGTTATTTCAGGGAATGTCCTTTCACATGTAATGGTTATGGAAAATTTTGGCATCATAAGCAAAAACACCAGAAATTATCACGTTTTCAGTGTGATTTATGCAGCTATAGTGTTGGTTCAAATTTTTGCTTAATGAAGCATCGGCAAACTCATAAGGAAAGCAATGATTCGGAAGGTTGTGGAACAAAAATGGAAAAATTTATGTAAGTGCTTTATTTTGTTTGCACTTATTTGAAATCCTACTTATGGGAATAATTTTGGTGCATTCAAATTTAAATTCCGTCAAATAGGGGCATAAATCTAACAGTTATCTATAATTTCTTGATTCGAACAAGTATAGACTTAGGACTTACTTAGTCTTTTTGATACGAAACTGACTTGATTGTCAGTTTCTCCTCTGTAGTTGCGGTATGATTGTGAATAGATCATGACGGAGAGAAGTATTTTTGATGGCTTCAAAAAGTTTCTTTCAGCAGTTGATAATTCTGATGATATAATTTGCATTTCATCGTTCACTTTTTTCTTGAGTTACTATGTTTTAGAGTAATGAAAGAGTACTCTTCGGAAGAAAGTATTACCAATGGGGTAGGGGAAGATATTATAAAGCAGGAACTGAAAGGAAGCTGTACAATAACTGCAACAAATGAGCTTCGATTTGATAGCGTAAAGGATGGCAAAACATATCAGTTCAATTTGAATCGTATTGCCTGTAAATTGCCTAGACTTACAGAAGTGAGAGATGCAGGTACAGTATATTATTTTTTTATTTGTCTCAGCTATCTGTTGTTAATTTGTAAAATTGATTTTACCATTCTTACTATTTGAATATCAGTCATACTCATGCTAATCCGCTGTAATTATTGGCCACTTTCGGCACTGTTCAGTGATAAGGAATAAAAGATTTAATTTGCTCAGTATATCACTGAGTTGTTGCATCTCAACTTTTGTTATGAGCCGTGAAATAGGTTTGTTTTACTGTTATTGCACCACTATTTTGATATAATTATTTCAGATTCATTATCTGAAACATTTCGCTGTAGGGAATGCCCGTATTTTGGTACAGATGAGGTACTCTTCAAATATCACGAAGATATGCATGTTGGACATCGGCAATATAGTTGCAATTTGTGTACTTATAGTTCACTTTGTCCCATTTCTTTGCATAGGCATTTGAACTTGCATTTTCCTTCGTCTTCATCTCGTTCGGCAGCGAAGAATAGGTTAGTTTACATAGTTTAATCTGCTGCTATAATTTCGTATCAAACTCGTTCTTATTTTATTTAAATAATTTATTTTTTCTATTTCTTTTCGTGGAATTAATGAAATATTGAATTATAAGTATCATCTCAGATTGATATTGTGGAAAATTTGGGCCGTTGCCATCATCTTGGATGAAGATAGTACAACGGAAGTGTGTTGAGTACATTGCTGTTTCTATCGAAAATTGTTCATATCAAAGTTAATGTTTAGGAAACGATTGCTAAGACATCGGTATCATCAGAGTCCAGAAACTATTCCTTCGGATGTTAAAGTTCATTACTGTACTATATGTCCCTACAAAACGGCGCATGAAGATCGCTTTCAGCAACATCGTCTTGATCATGCATTGGTTAGCATCGATTATCATAATGCTTGATTATTTCTTTGAAGCCTTTGATGTTACCTTCAACTTCTTATCAATCTATAAATCTATTCATTGTTGATTATTAGTCTAAAAATTAATGAAATTTAATATGTTAATGGAACAATAATTTATACCAACTTATTATATGGTGATATGAATAATTGCAGTCACCATCATTGTCATAAGAATAGGTTTTTTCTTTGTGTTTTCTTCAGTATTGACCATTAAGATTTTTTGATGACTTTAAAGCAAAATGGGCGTAGTTTTATCCTTTATGATACTCTTAGATTAAATTTAGAATAAGTTCAAATGTTGCAGCATATACAACAGCGGTTAACAACATCTATAAAAAGAGCGGCACAAAATGCTTGTGAACCATTTGTAAGGCCGAAAATTCGTCGACCGGAAAAACGCTCAGATAGGCAGGTTCGTTATCCTTGGAGGAATTTCATCTTAATAATAACTTAATTCACAGTTAGATTCTGAAAGTAGCTGTTTGTTGTATATTAATAGTTATGGAGAATCTTTAATTTTCGAGGCCTACAAATTCGACATACTATGCTTTCAAAAATTTTTCTAAACATACGCGGATTATGAATGAGCTTGTTTATTGTTATTTTCATTTATGTGCCATATTTAGATCTTCTGAAATTTTAAAAATTGCTTACACTTACAGGATGCTTACTTTGACAGTTTTCGATTTAAATTTCAATAATTTTCAGTTTACTTGTACTAAATGTTCCTTCCGGTGTGATACGGCTATAGCGTACAATATTCATTCTGAAAAACACGGTACAAAATCCTTTTTCAACTGTAAACTTTGTAATTACTCCTCTGAAACAAAAAATGTGGTTGATTTTCACGTTGCCACTCATCACTTGGACGTACCTATTTCGTTCTTTTATAAAAAAGCTATCACAAATCCGGATGGCTCTCAGGTATTTGTTTATTCTTTTAGTACTTTCTTATTGCATCTGATCTAGCATTTTCAAAACATCGATTTTCTGATGATAAGGGAGATGAATTCCAGCATGGTCTTGTAAACGTTCAGAAAAGAACTTGCAGTTATTTTCGACTAGACTGTTGATGGTTCAGACACCATGATCTTATAAGAAGCTTCTGTGGTCTAAAGTATCAGATTGGATTTAGCAAAATTTATATAGCTCAAAATATTAAAGTGCATTCGGGAAGATAATCTGATGGTCGAGATGAAAGCTAGTATTGAATAAAATTGAGCGGTAGGATTAAGCTGAATGACCGAACAAAGTATTACTTTTAAATAATGGTCATATAACGACCTCTCATATTTATAAATACAAAACTCATTTGTAATTGCATTTTACAGATAAAACTGAGGGATGATGTTGATGTTAAAAAATATCCTCGACAAGAATTAAGCTGCTGTCGATGTGATTATCGAACATTCCGGATGATCGAATTTTCACAGCACTGGGAACAAATACATTGTAGTCGGACTCAAAAAACTTTTCGACGGATCGCCGAAGAACTTCGCATGGATATGGTGCATACTAGTTGGATCAAAACTATTAATAATTATTAGTATTATATTCATTAAAACGATACAAATTTCCACTTCATTCATTCAGTCTTTCACCTTCTCTGATAGAAAGTAACCAAGTTATCATTGTTCAGAAAAATTATTTTCCCGATGGTGGTGGTCCAGGTGGTTATTGGGCTCATTTGGAGTATTTTTCAGATTGTTAGCTAGATATTTACCTGCCAAGTAATTAGCGGTAGTATTTCGTAGCTGGTAGCAGATTTTGGGGAAGGGCGTCCCAATTTGTTGCAAAAAATTAGAGAAAAAAATCGGTAATAGTCTTTATCAGCAAGATGATAAGAGGACTTTCTTTATCAGTAAAAGGCATGGGCCTTTTTTCGCCTTACCTATGCTCATCAAGTTAACTTCTAAGTTGGCAGTTTAAAAAAAAAAATTAATTATTGCTTGGTAAAAGATTTTCCGCATTAGAGGAGTAACCAGTTTTTTTCAAATACTTAGGTCTTACTTCTATATATGGGTTTGTTGAAAAAAATTTTTTTTTTCATAATTTTATTCTTACTGTAATAATGTGTCACCGTTCCTACGATTCTTGTAATTCCTTAAATCATCTTTAGAATTTAAAATTTTTTTTAAAATGCAATATAATAATATGTTTACCTTATATTCGTTTGCTATTTACCCGGAAAAAATTATGACTACATCTTGTTAGATCGAGTAAGAATTGCTTCATACAAGATATTAAAATTCTCTTGTTATCGAAGAGGATCATAAGATATTTCTTATCATAACAAATCGCTGTTATTCTCTAACAATGAGAATTTATTCATTCTTCTTTTTTTTTTCCCCCTCACCTAATTACTTGCACCCATTAACTCAATTTGTAATCATAATGCTTGCGTCAGATGCTTTTCCACCAGGATTTGTTTTACTTAAAACGGGTAATCATACAGCAAACACAGCCATTCGAAAATACTACCTCCGGGTTTAGCTTACTACCTCAGTTTGTGTTACCTATGTTTTTCTTACCTTTTTCCTTTTTTTTTTTTTTTTTTTTTCTGGGGATGAAAGAGGGCAGTGGAAGTAATATTACATCAGTTATATTGCGTCACTATTGAATTTTTTTTTTTTAAATATAAACCGACTAATTCTCTTTCTTGGCAGTATTGTTTTGAACGTACGTTATAGTAATATTTCTGGAAGGGATGATGGTATGACCTTAATTCATATTTTTAGCATCTATTCAATTTTTTATCTAGAACTTTCTAGCATATTTCCTTCTTTCTCTCTCTCTCTCTCTCTCAGATTTAGTATTAATTTTAAAACATTACTATTGTATTTATTACTGCAATTATTGCTATTACGATTGTTAATATTATTGGAGAAAAGATTTTGAAACAAAAATTTGTATATGATGAGCACCTCTGTGCGTCTTTCATCTAATCTTGTTTCATTGATTCGTATCGATCCATCAGTTTCACATTTTCCTTCTTGTCATATCATTTCTTATCGTTTACATTCTGGTCAGTTGATTTTACCAAATACACTATTTGATTATTGATTCAAACCATTATTATCAGTATTTACTTTTAAGCAATGTAACAACTTGTTCCGTATCAAACTGGCAAAACACAAATTATGTTTATTTAATTGCTTCTTGCACTGCTTCACTGAAATCATGGATAAATTAGCAGGTTGACGAATAAAAACTATCATCAAACAATGACAAATACACTAATATTGGAAGCAAAATGATACTGATAAATGATAAAAAATGGAAGATGTAATGTGTCATTAAGTTTCGAAGTATTGAATTATTTTAGCAAATTTAGTATTTGAAAGTCTTCATGCAAATAAGATAGAGATACTGATAATTTCGTGTCAGATCACGGGACGATAATGTTAACCTGCCGGAAATATCCCGAAGCCCATCCCGGTTTATCCCAAAGGGTTGGCTATTCGTCTCCCGGTCCGGAATACCCTCGATATCATTTTCTGTATCTTATGCTGAGTAACCGCAACAAAACATATAACCCTAAGATTTCTTGCTCGTCATACTCCTCTTCACATTCGCTTAACTTTAAATCACCGTCCTGTTATCCAAATCTCCTCTTATCCTGCGTTCTTTTCTTGCCATCATTGTTTGTCTCACTATTCTGTGCTGTCTAGGCGGGGTCAAAAATAATTATTGTGCCGAGGAAGTGTGTCATGTGAAGAAAGGCAGAGAACAGGTGTGTGTGTGTGTGTATGTCTCTGTGTAAGTAGATTACGTGTGCGCACATATGAACTGCTCTGCGCGTATGTGTGGGTGGCCTGATGTGTGGGCACATGTGGCAGTGGTGACGTATGCTGTGTGGGTGGTTTACGTGCTCGTACGACCGTTACGAGTGTCTGCGCAGTCATTTGGATAGACGTGCGTGTATTATGTGAATGAATGGGTGATATTCGCATGTGTAGATGTTGATGTGTTAGTAGTGTTAGTGTGGATGGATATGTGTCTACGTGAGTGCGTGGCTAAAAGTGCATAATTGAAAGTTTTTGTTGAAATTTCGCACTAGTTTTCTGATGGAAAGATTAATTGGTTTCATCTTTATGATTACGTAAATTGAGTATTTGATATTACGTAAATAATGTAGCTTTCGAAATGTAGCCAAATGTTATTCTGATAGCATATTATTACGTCGTGTTATATCTAATGACGTTGTTTTTGATATTTGCTATCATAACAGTACGTTTCATATTATACTCTACTCTAAGTGCTATCACTTATCATCACTTAATAGTGTTATAAAAATGTGTGATATATATATATATATATATATCACTAATGTACCAAAAATATATATTACGTTATAGTACTTGATATAATATATCTAGGCTAGATGAGTAACTTTCAGCTTTCTATTTAATTGTTGTATTTCTCATTTTTGTTTTTATGTATCGTCTGTCGTGGAAATTAAGAAATGTTCTCTGAATGGAAAGGTTTATTTCACCATTTGTTTTTTTCTGCTACGTAATTTGAAATGTATGTTTCATTTAGCATGAACCTGAAAAATGGTGAGAAAGAATCGGCTGAGAAATAAAGAGAGTTAGCAGAGAGAATGTTAAATGAGCAATAATGCGTTAACTTAAAAGAAGAAGCTGGTCAGGGAAAAAAATTATAGATGCATTTTTTTTTTTTTTGCTTTGTAGACATCGGATGAAAATTACTTGTCGGCTAAAATTTCGTCTGATTCGTCATAGTTAATCTTCTGAATGATTATTAATTCTGTTGATAATTAGTCGCGTACATAGGTAATATTGTTTTTTCTGTTGTTTTTCTATTTGGCTGTCTTTGTTTTCTGTATCATAAATTGTTATGATGGTTCTTTCGATGATGGAAAAGTTAAATATTATTGCATACATTTAACTTATGTATTGTTGCTCATCCGTTTCATGTTTGCATAATGTTTGCAATGCCGGGAAGATGAGATGAGATATTGGAGTGGTATAAGGTAGGCAAATAAATCAATGATTACCTTATAAGGTATTTATCTTCTATACTATCTCTTCGATTACCTCTAATTAGAATACTTGATCTACTTTAGTATAACGAAAAATGATGCAGTTCTACAATCAGTAGTCGTTACATTCATTACGACATATCCTTCATTTCTTGTATTTTAGGCTATTTTGTTATTCTTCTGCAAAATAGCATACTTGTTTAGGAACTGATTCCTGTATCCTATATTCCCATCTTTTAATTTATGTTGTATAATTTTATAATTTGTTAGATTTCAAGATCTTCTATTGAAAATTTCGTCTTCAGTTAATTTTCAGCTTAAGAATCATTATCAGTACAATTTCTTTATATAATATTACGTTGTAGAGGGTTTTCGAAGGATATTTGAAATGTTCTGCTTCTTCTATATATTTTTCACGACTCTTTTTGCTAGTATTTGTTGAAGTAACCAATTAAATAATATAATTTTACTGATGTGCAGTTACTTAATTCTAAGCGTAATATATTTAATGATTGATTCTCGTAAATACCATCGGTTTAAGGTACTGTATTATATATCTGTTATGTATCTTCAGGGTAGGAGGGGTTATTCATTGTGTTTTCATTCTGGCTACATAGCATTATGGCGCAACAAACTCCCTACATCGGGAGCAGAATAAGTTTGATTTCTAAATTGGATATACGCTACGAAGGAATATTATACACTGTTGATACCAATGAGTCAACTATTGCACTTGCAAAAGGTTATTTTGTTGAATTTTTGATTTTTTTATTTTCGAAAAAACACAGCTCTGTGGAACCTGCGCGATCAGATATTGTTCTCTGAATGTTTGAAACCAACACCAGTGCGTTAAATTGAATTTTGGACTAGGTTCTTGATATTATATACTATGAGTGCCAAGTGATCCAATGTTGATACTGTACGTTCTATTGGTTTTAAATGTTGTCTAATGCCAGAAATTAAAAAATTAAGTTTTGATATAGTTTAAAATCAAGAGTTCAAAGGACGGATAGGCTTGATTCACACATTTAAGGGAATTATTTACTTCTTGAGAAAGATGAATGCGTTGTTTAACCTCTCAGGAACTATGCTAATCAATACATTTCTTTTTGAAATTATAACTTCAATTGCTAGTTTAACCTAATGTAAACTATTGTTCCTTATAATTCATCTCGACAAAAATTTTCAAAATTTTCATCGAATTAAAACGAATAAATAGCTATCATGTTCAGCAAGCATCTTTAGATCTATTGAGTATTATTATCTCTTCTAATTCGATGCATTGTAGTACGCTCGTTCGGAACAGAAGACAGACCGACACCAAATCCAGTTGCAGCCCGTGATGACATATATGAATATATTATATTCAAAGCAACAGACATTAAAGATCTGATTGTATGTGAAACACCGAAGCCGGTACCTCAGCTTGCCAGTGGTTTGGCGTATGATCCGGCAATATTATCGATTTCTTCTGGACGTACCATCCCAATGCATCCCTCAGTTCCAAATGTACCTCTAGGTAGTAACATCATTAGTGCTGGATGTGAGTTCTTCCTTAGTTTTTTTTGTTGGTGTTAAAAAGTAGAGAAAGTTGTAATCATAATTTTTTTCAAGCGTAATTTTTGTCCACTAATTTTTATACGATATTTGTAGTGAAGATATTCTTTTTGTAGAAAGAAAATGAAAATGGCTTAATTTGAAAAGTAATTTTGACAGATCAAAGATATATCATATTAAGAGCAAATGTATTCTTCCTGCGCCTAACACTGAGATTCTTATTGTATATAATGTTTCTGAATATGTTTGAAGCATCGCGTTCTGGTACACCAAATCGCATTTCACCAGCAGAAGATCCGGCACATTCTCGTGCTCCTGGTGCAGGACGCAATCAGCGTACAGGTTCACTGCCAAATCCAATGCAATTTTCCACGGGTACTAAAAACCGTGGTGGTTTCCAGCAACAGATACAAAATCAAGGAGCACCTAATATCGGACGTCAGTTTTCATATATTAAGGCTTTGTCGGTGCAGTGATGATTAACTATACTTCCATATTTCTTGGCTTCATTGTCAATTGGTTTTTTCTCGTTTTGCTCTCGCAAAACTGCTAAAATCTATTTTGTCAACATTAGAGTTTTTTGAATCAATCTTCTTCAAGTCTTTGATTAAGAAGAAAGATAGTTGCTGATGCTTTTCGCTTCCTCTTTTCTTTCCATTAGTGTATGCATAAAACCCTAAACCATATTTCACGACAAAGAAAAAAAAAATACTATTGCCTATTTTCTGAGACAGTCGGATTGGAAAGAGGATGATCCATGAGACTCTCTGCTTTATGATTTCGACTTCTCTATATAGTCGTCTTTTATTTATTTATTTTTTGGTTTCCCGTTACCAACATATCTTCATCAGTACTCATCGAACTTGCACCTCGCCATTAGCGTATTGTAAACCGCTTGAAGCGGCGTTTTTGTTTCTTATGTTTATGGATGCTTATTGAAAATGTATATTAAAGTTTTAGAGCAACAGAACTATCCAAACGTTGGTGGGACTTATCAAGGAAGCTAT